>JAMAKP010000096.1:0-162299 GCA_023628455.1 Chaetomiaceae sp. B2702 | reverse complement strand
GGGGCTAATTCTTTTTGTCCGGGGTGGTCGTGGGTTGGCCCATTCCCCCGGTTTGGGTTACTTTCCCCCCCCCCCCCCCCCCCCCCCCCCGGACGCCTGTGTGTGATTCCCAGACCCTGTTAGTCTCACTCGCTCTGTTAAATACAGAACAGCCGGCCCGCCTCCTCTGCATCTATCCCTCTTGCTCAGCAGGTCGATCAATCCCAACGATCGCGAGTTGTTGTCTCCCCACACAGCACGCGACCGCAGACGGCCAAGACACTACCGCCGACATGCCTCTCCACCAGTTCGACTACCTCCTGGCCATTGGCACCATCTTTGCCGGGCTTGACGCCTGGAACATTGGTGAGCTGCCGCCCATATCAGACAGACTGCTGGAAGCCATCTGTTCGACCGATAGAGGCTGACCATTGGTGCATCTCTTAGGTGCCAACGATGTGGCCAACTCCTGGGCGACGTCGGTCGCCTCTCAGTCCGTCACCTATCTCCAGGCCATGATCCTTGCCTCCATCATGGAGTTTGCCGGCTGTGTGGGCGTAGGTGCCCGCGTCTCCGACACCATTCGCACCAAAATTGTCGATACCGCTCTCTTCAATGATGATCCCGCCTTGCTCATGCTCGGCATGGTCTGCGCCGTCGTCGCCTCGTCCATTTACCTGACCTTCGCCACACGGATCGGCATGCCGGTGTCAACCACCCACTCCATCATGGGCGGTGTCATCGGCTTCGGCGTTGCTGCCGTTGGCGCCAATGGTAAGTGCAGCCAGCGATTCAAGTCTCGCCAAAATGAGTCGTCACTGACCAGAGGGGTGTGCACAGGTGTTCAATGGGTCGGAAAAGACGGCAACATCAACTCTGGCGTGACCCAAGTCTTCCTTGCTTGGATCATCGCTCCCGGCTTGGCCGGTGCCTTCGCAGCCATCATTTTCCTGCTCACCAAATACACCGTCTTGGTCCGCGAGAACTCGGTCCTGTGGGCCATGCGAGTCGTCCCGTTCTACTTTGGCCTGACCGCCTCCCTCCTCACCATGTTGCTCCTCTGGAAGGGCGGCGGCTACACCATCAACCTCACTGATCCCGAGATCGCCGGAACTATTGTCGGCGTTGGTGCCGGCTTTGCCCTCCTTATCTCGGTTACCCTTCTGCCCTGGATGTATCGCGTCATCGTCAAGGACGACTGGGCCCTCCGCTGGTATCATATCCCGCTCGGTCTTCTGCTGCTCCGCCGCGGAGAAGTTCCGCCGCCGCCCGAGGACGTGGAGCCGGTTGTCAAGGACTACTATGAAGGCCGCCTGACCAAGGATGAGCTCGACGCGCGCAAGGCAGCCGAGCGTGATGATGTTGAGGTTATCGGCGGCTCAAACGCCGAGAAGACGGCCAAACTCGAGGGTTCTGATGCAGCCTCCACTGAGCGCCCTAACCGGAGCCCCCTCGCCAATGTCCGCAAGCCGCCGAAGAAGTTCGTCGGCCCTAAGCCCGAGGGCAAGTGGTACGAGGGTCGTGTGCTCTTCTGGTATGTCAAGTTTGCGCTTCTGCGGGGCCTGGACCAAGATGTCGTCCACGCCCAGAGCACGCACAGCAAGCTCGCCAACAACCTGGACGAGGTGCACGCCCACGCGACCCACTTCGACAACAAGACCGAGTACGCGTACAGCTTCCTGCAGATCATGACGGCCGCCACCGCCTCCTTCACTCACGGTGCCAACGACATTGCCAACGCCGTCGGCCCCTACGCCACCGTCTTCCAGGTCTGGAACGACGGCGCTCTCCCGGAGAAGGGCAAGGCCGAGGTCCCCGTCTGGATTCTGGTCTTCGGCGGTGCCATGCTGGTCATCGGTGTCTGGACCTACGGCTACAACATCATGCGCAACCTGGGCAACCGCCTCACCCTGCAGTCGCCCTCGCGCGGTTTCTCCATGGAACTCGGCTCCGCCATCACCGTCATCCTGGCCACCCGGTTGAGTAAGTTGCTCCCTGCGCGCATGTCAAATATATATCAAATATATTACGTCCAACCCACATACTAACAGATCTACAGAGCTCCCGGTCTCCACCACCCAGTGCATCACGGGCGCCACCGTCGGTGTCGGTCTCTGCTCAGGCACCTGGCGCACCGTCAACTGGCGCATGGTCTCGTGGATCTACCTCGGCTGGATCATCACCCTGCCCATCACGGGTATCATCTCGGGCTGCCTGATGGGCATCATCATCAACGCTCCTCGCTGGGGATACCAGGGTTAAGGGGGTGTTTTTTTTTTAGGAATTTTTTTTTTCAGGGCGCGTGATAACTGAGCGAGTTTTGAGCAGCGAGCTGGAGCGCTTTGCATGTTTTGGATTTCAAATACCCCGGAGGTGTGATGAGGATTTCAAATTTATTAGACATCATAATTATGGATCAAATTACCTTCCAACTCAGAGCGTGATCTATGCCGCTACGGTGGTAGTGTGTGCCCAAACAAAACCAAAAAGGCCTCAAGGGATCTGACTATCAACTGCCAAAAAGATGAGGGCTCGTCTTGTGCTCTCCCGCTCGAGATACGGTGAGGTCATTTCCACTTCCAAGCCAAGTGAGATCCAGTCGAAACAAGCTTTTTTTCTTTTTTGGCACAGCATACTAATGACATAAACTGATTCCAACAGCCAGAAACTAACCAGGTCGCTGGGTGGTGTGCCAAGCCAGTAAGGATATTACACAGGCATTCGGTCTTACACTACCAAACAAAACCACCATAAACCCTCCGGGCTATATATAGGCTGTATCCTCGGCTGCAATTAGTGGTGACCCAGCACCAAGAACTGACAATTTCCAGTCCTTCAACAAAGCAATCGCTCTATCAACGTCAACGCTCACTCAGCCGACCACTCCACGCCCAACCAAGGGGTTCATGTCCACAATTCCCCTGCTCCCGAGAGTGTGCCTGACAGCAGCAGCAACACTCTCTCCAGCCACACCCATGACCGTAGGCTGTAACCACCTCGCTTGACTTCAGCTACTCCTTCTTTGTGTCCCGTTCCAACTCTTCAAGCAACGCATTCAGCATGTCTTCCAAGACTCCCACCTCCTTTTTGAGATCCGCAACCTGCTCCTTCGTCAGCGGACCCTCGTCCGCACCCGTGCTCGTGCTCGTGCTCTCCCCAGCAACGGCCGCACCCAACCACTTCTCCCCAATCTGTCGCACATACTTCGAAATGTCCTTCACTTGCGACACATACTTCCCAAGCTCTGGATCATCAACGGGTTGCTTGCCGAACTCAACGGCGAGCCGTGAGTCTATCCCGTGGCTTTGTTCCGAGATGACAAAGCCCTGCTCTGGTTGTTGGTGTTGCGGGGGCTCGGTCTGGGTCTCAGACGGCTGTTCGGCTTTTTGTTGCGGCTCCTGCTGGCGGTGCCGTTGGGAGCGCGGTGCGATCCTCTGGAGATTCTGTATAAGCCGCTCGAGCTGGGGCCCTTGGCGGGACTGGAGCTGGGGCTGTGCGTGGTCGTCCTGGAAGCTGCGGGAGAAGCCGGGGTTGTTTTGCTGCTCGTCGTGTTGGCGGTTTGCCTGGAGGCCGGGGTCGTCGGCGTGGCTGGCTGTTTTTGAAATCGGGGCCGGAGTCCACCCGGTGCCTCGGGCGACAGGGCCCAAGGTCGGAGTTGCGACTTGGGTTGATTTGTTCTTGTCCAAGAGGATATGGAGGCGCTCGGCAACATTCGGTTTGTGCTGGATTTGAGCCCCGGCAGTCGACGCCGCCGTGGAAAGCGGGTCGTCTGCGACGCGACGCAAGAGCTGTGTGAACTGCAGAAACTCTTCGAGTTCGATCTGGAGGAGGGTTCTGCTGTGGGCCCCGTTGTACTCCGTCTTGGCCGAAGCCAGGAATTTATCGTGGAGGTTGGAACATCGCTTGGCGAGACCCTGGCTATGCCTGTCTGCCATCGAACCCACAACGCCGCTCACGAGGTTGCTAGAGTTGCCCGATGAGCTGGCCGATCTGCTCTCGAGCACGGCGCTGTAGACCGCCAGTTCTCGGCTGGAGCGGGAAAGGCGCTCTTGAGTGGGCCAGGCCGGCGGGGAGCCGGAGGGAAGAGACATCTTGTCGGTAGCGAATCGACAATATGTGGCTGGGTGTTGCGGTTGTGGTTGCGGTGAACAGAAGCTCGAGTCGTAAAGGAGTTGAAAATGCTTACACGAACTGGCAATTCTGGTCTGCTACCTACTGTTAGCAAAGGGCTAAACCCGGCCACAGAAGCGCGGTAGTTACCCGAACTGGTGACTCACCTGGTATTTGTGTTCAGTGAACTAAGATACTCCAACTTGGAATAATCAATGGCTCTGGTAAACGGCAAGGTGGGCGAAATGGTCGGATTCCAAGGGGATAGACCTGGAGTCTTTTATAAACAACACAGAATAAGATTGGTTCCTTCTGTTCGCCGCCTCGCCCTTTTCTGGCAGGAATATCTGCGAGTCCCCGGAGGACAAGGGAGACAACATGGCAGGAGGCGCTGATGTTACTCGAGGTTTTAGGTAGGAGCGTCTGACTGCACAGCTCCTCGGCTGTTTACCTCTCCCTGATGATTCTGGTCTTGCTTTCTGTGCTATCGTGATCGTACTTGCGCTTGTTAAGCCCGGTAAAAGAGAGCTGCAGCTCGCACTGTCTATGCACCTAGTGCTCCTGCCATGACGAGATCCGGAGTGTCGCTCACTGCTCTGTTTGCCATACGATACCCTGACGTTATTCAATCGCAATTGCGCATCAAATTAATCATCGCGACACCCAGGAAGTGGGAAAGAAGCCATGCGTACGCCACAGACGGCGGTCCTCGTTTTCTATGCCAGCGTTGGACCTACAGCAATTCATCCTCGTAAAGCCGCTCTCCGCTTTGTTTGACAGCGCTCCGTGTTCTGCTCAAGTCCGTTTCCTTCATAGATGGGACAGGAGACCAGCTTGGAGCCGATACGCTAAATAGGGAAATCGGCAGCTCGAGGGGGACCTGTTAATGCTTATGACACATATAGGAAAATATAAAATAGCGTGACGATGATAGTGGCAACGGGGGAGGCCGCAGGTGAGAGGAATCTCGCTAGAGGGAAGGCTGGATTGGGGCGATTAATCAGGGTGATTGATTAAGGGGGTGCTCGAGATTGTTTGTCTTTGTCGTGCCAAAACCGGCGCGCGGACAACAAGGGCCACCTAACGTTCGACGAACTAAACCTCTGCTCTTCTCGACGCAGAAAGAATACGATCACGTACCTAACACAACCTAGCCCACTCGGCCGCCCTGGCGTCGCTGGGCCCGGCTACACTGCGCTGTCGTTCTTGCCCACATCAACACTAATAACTGCTTGCAGATGCTCATTGTGTCAAAGGTCTGGGACTTGCCAGTATCCATGTGATGCGCGCGCTGCTATACTGCGGAGATGGAACACTCTGTAGATTGTAAATTGTTTTCTGCGCCTACGGGAATGTGACAAGAATCACCCCATCAGACGAGTTGGTGAGATGAAAGAATGGAAACACTAACATAGTTCCTGAACACCACACAATTCTGAACAGTAATTTTCGTGTCCGTGAATAGGAGGTTTTCGAATAGGATAGAGAGTTGTTGAACATTACAGAGACGCGCTGTATAATTCTCTAGCCTCTTCGGGATCTACCTCGTAGGCATCCATGACCTGCAGCTGATGGAAACCCCCGGGGGGGGGGCCTTCGCTCGGAAGCTGGTATGAGGGCTGGCTAAGTTCGTCGAGCGAGACGCTCCCTTGAGCGCCGAGAACCTGCGTAACGCTTGGCTGGCTGCCAAGAAGAAGGGCCGAGAGCTCTTCACGCTCGAGCGCGGCGGGAGTTATGCTGTGTTCAACTAGCGACCCTTGTCGCAGGATATTAGGTTAGGCTCTATTGTGCCCAGGCTGTGGAGATGTAGGCCTCAGCTTATGTACAACTGAATGGAAATGGGAAGTGGTCAATGTTTCGCAGGGAGGGCGGCTGAATCTCAAAAGCCCAACTTCCAAGGAAATGGACAGCACAGGGCGCGGGCACCCGAGGATTGGGACTGGTGTGGAATTGAGGGTCACGATGATGATGTTGTTGTTGATGATGATGATGATGATGACTATCACTATTACTATCAGTAGTAAACTGTGACTTTGTCTTGTATACGTCCGGCCGGATGACGGCGGCACGGAGGTCTATTCGACATGAAAGGTCACATCGCAAAAGTATTCATAGTCTCGTTAGGGATGTGAAATGTAGAGCTCAATTGCAAACGATGTATGTCCTAGTCGGAGACGCAAAATCAAATAATAAGAATAATTTATACTAAGAATAACCTATACTAAGAATAACTTATACTGAATCAGATAAAATGATTCCCGTTCCCTAGGTTTGTTTTCTGAATTTAGATGTTTTGTTCCCCCACTATAATTACCACACAGTTGGCCCAGCGCGCACTCAATAACCAATAATACAGTAATTGAGGAGCCGCATTCTACTGGCGAACACAAGCTGGCGTGATTGTGACATAGACATCGGTTGAAGCGCAAGCGAGCACAATCTCAGCGAAAAGACCCCACAATGGACAACGACACACGACTCTAGCAGACACTGACATCTTAAAGGAGGAAGTATGGAAGATTGTGCTGATTATTATGGCATCTACGTGTATGTACATACATATACATACATACCGGATGTAGTACCCAACCACCGACCCCTCAAGAACCCAATATCAACCCCTGGAAAATGATTATGCAAACATCTTGGGCAACAGAATATCATCAAACGCCCAGAGAATGGCCTGGAACTGGACGCTAAACGCGCCGCCCGTCCACCACGTCTCCCTGCGGCCCTGCAGGGCATACAGCTTCTGGATGAAGCCGCTCTTGAGCTCGGCCGCAGGCACATTCATGTGCATGGCACCGTGGTCGGCCCATGCGCGGATCTCCAGCTCCTTGGCCGGGTCGGCCGTAGCAGGGAGCGTGCCGGCCTGGACGAGCTTGGCAAAGTTCTGGCGGACTAGCTCCTGCGCCTTGGTCTTGTCAAACTTCTCGTCGCCCACCATCAGCACGCGGAACAGGTCGGAGCCGGAGCCCATATAGTCGAAACGGACGTTGAAGTTGGGCTTGGGGAGGACGACGTAGTTGGCCGGGGAGGCAGCGGCCGGGGTGTTGACGAGGGAGCCGTCGACGGGGAGGGACGGGTGCGAGACGATGCCGGCGTGCACGGTCGACGACTTGAACTTGCCGAGGAGGGACTGCTCGACGAGGTCGAGGTTGAAGGGCTCCATGTTGGCGGCGGTAGGCTCGATGGCGATGAGCAGCTTGCGGCAGAGCACGATGGTGTTCTGCTTGCCGTCGGCCGATTTGGTCCAGAGGGTGTGGCCGATGGGGGTGCGCAGGGACTGGACGACGACCGTGTTGAGGAGGACGTCGTCGCCGAGGCGGGTCCGGACGGCCTCGTAGAGGGCGATGTTGCGGCGCGTGGTGGGCGTGAAGGTGGCGCCCTGGCCGAGGAAGGCCCGGATCATGGGCTGGCCAAAGGCGCCGAGAACGTAGAGGGTGAGCGAGTTCATCATGTCGCCGGTGCCCATGCCGGTAACCTGGAAGACCTGGTTGACGGCGGCGTGGAGCTGGTACTTCTCGACGAACTGGCCGAAGGGGAGCAGGAGATCCGCAGGGATCTGGTTGGGCGCCGGGAAGTTCCAGTAGCCCGGGAGGAAGAAGTTCTCGTAGGCGGCGGTGGCGTTGAGGAAGCGGCCCAGAGCGGCGACCCGGTCGGCGTTGGCGGGCGGGGTGAAGTTGACGGCGGCGCCACTGGTGAAGTCGGCATACTGCGAAGTCAGAGCGACGCGGGGGCCGACGCCGACGGGCACGCCCATGCGCTCAAAGAAAGCCCTGGCCGGGCCGTAGTCGTTGAAGGTCTGCACGCCAAAGTCAAACGGCTGGCCCGTCTTGGGGTCGTCGTATGTCGAGACATGGCCGCCCTGAGCGTGTCGGTCAGCATGAGAGAACGTTGGGAAAAGTGAGTGAGGAAGGGGTCGGTGCGCACAAGACGGTCGGCCTTCTCAACCAGGACAATGCTCTTCTTGAAGTCCTCCTTCAACCGGACGGCGGCATACGCACCGCTGGCACCACCGCCGATGACGGCGACATCTCTGATAACAACGTCCGGGAACCAACTGGCAGCGACGACGGTGGCGGCCGCAAGGAGACCTCCGGCGAGTCGGAGCGTGGAGGTCATGGTCTTGGTCTTGGTGTTGGCAATCGCCGAAGTGAAATGATGCTGCGACACACAAAAACAAACGGCTTAGACTTGGAAACAAGAAAGAATGGACGCAATCAACCGACTGCCGAAGTTATACATATAAGAGGACGTCGACCGAGGAGCACCGAAAGTCGTCCAGCCTAGTACCTAGGTAGTCATGAACTATTGAAATGGAGGCGAAAAGGGACGGCGATGCAGCAGTCTTATTGACGGCGGAGCCACGTGGGAAACACTCCGATGCAGCCGACTGGAGGGCGACGACGGTGTGGCTGGGTGCTAGCCGGGGGGAATTCCCCGCTCTTGGGCCCGAGATGCCTCCTCTTCCCAGCCAGAAACCATCTGCCGACGCCCGCAATGGCATGGGAGCATGGTCAGCATGTCCTGCTCATTTTGCGGTGCCTGCAGACGATGGCTATTGATCCCTCCAGGGTGGGGCGACCGCGATTGTTACAGGCGAAAGGACAGGGGAAAGTTCCCAAGATGCCCCTCCGTTCTTTGCTGCAGGGGCCTGTCGCTTGTCGCCTGTCACCTGTCAATTGCCTGTTGTTCCTGCAGACAGGGCTCACTGAAGGATTGGATGCGGCCGGCCGAGAGGTCCCACCTTCCACGGAGTGGGATTGTGGCCCGAGATTCCCCCTCCATATTGCCCCTGTTCCTTCCACTTTCTACAGTATGTACAGTACATGGTAGGTAGGTACTAGGTTCCACATTCTGCGTTGCTTGCATGATGAATTGCACATGTAAACCCCGAGAATGTGGAATGTGCGGGGGTTGATTTCTTAGCCGCGACGGCAGCCTGAGACGCATGCGCGCCTACAACTTGAACGTTCCAAAAAGTTTATTAGTGTTATTATTACTTACCTTCCTCGGTATTAGTGCCACGTTGGGACTAACTTTGAGCCCTGTTGCTTCCAGAGCAGGGTCCGGAAATAGGCAATCCACTTCGCATGCCAAATGCGACAAGCTGCATGATATTCGATCACTATTGCATTCGTGCAGACGCGAGCCCAGGACAGCGGCGCGATGGAGTTGCTTGGCCGAGAGACGTGGTGAGGGAAAATGGGGCGATGTTGAGAATTGCGATTCCGAACCCACAGTAGGGGAGGCGAGCCGGATCCGCGGACTGGGAACCCTTCGCAACTCAAATGGCCGCCAAGACGCCGGTTCGTCGGGTGGTGGGGGAACAGTGGACGACCCTGATGGGGATATACGGATAGCACCAAACGAAAGACGAACAGACCCCGAGGACCAACTCTGCCAGTTGCTCATGATTGACTTGTTTTAATTTGACTAGACGACAGTGATATCCTATTTCACAGTAACCCTCACCTCGGTCGTCATGACGATCGCCCTCGACGCTGTGTCCGTCGTCAATGCATGCGGCGGCATCGGTGCCGCCCCCGATGGCGCCCCCAGTATCATCTCCTCGCTGCCCGACCCGGTCGGCGACCCGTGCTTGTAGAAACTCGTCGCCGTGCTGTACGTCGTCGCCTTTCCGTTGGACAGGTTTTCGTCGCCCGAAGTCCGCATGGCGCTCTCCAGTTCGAACTCGTTGCCCCGCTTTCCCGTGCCCGTCCCGCTCGCTTGAGCATCATTGATCTTGGTGCCCCGCGAGCGCGAACCGTAGCCGTATCCATATCGAGCAGGTGTGTTGTAGTATTGGTCGGTTGTGGAGAGCTTGAGGATGCGCGTGAAGAGCGGTTTCAGTGAGGTCGCGCAAGCGGCGATAATGCCAATTTGAAGTTGCAGGCTGGCGGAAGCGTGTCAGTAGGCGACTCAAGGGTAGCCGTTTCTGTGGGGAGGGCTCTTACAATCCCCAGAACTGGATGCTCTGGTTGAACGTCTTATCGGGCTGCCTCGAAAAGGCGATCTGGAAGATGGCCTTGACAATGCCCATCACCACAGCACTGACGACAAGGTTAGCCACTGTCACCTATGGTACCGGAACCAGCGGCCAAACTTACAAATATCCCAAACTGAGAATACCAATCAGGTAGAGCTTCAGTTTCCGCTTCATCTTGAGCGTCCAGATGATGGGAACCGGGAAGGTCGCGAAGAGCACATCGGTGAAGATGTTGAACGACGTGTTGATCAGAGCAAAGGTGACGAACAGCGATATCCCGTAACACTTGGGCTTGACCGCCGGATTCCAGTAGCCTTCCATGGGCTGGCAGTACAGCAAGAAGGTCATCATGCCCATAAAAGTATAGCAGCAGACAAAAACTGGCCACAGAGGTAAGATTCCAGCCGCACGACAAGGGACAGAGAACGGGGGCAAAATACCGATTGTCGCCCAAAGACTCCAGCTGTACCATTTGCTAGAGCTGAGCCTCAAGAGGTTGAAGCCGATGGAAATTTTGAGGAAGCCGAGCGACCACGTGGCCGAGATAATGGACTGCCAGAAGCCGGCGTGCTGGAAGACCATCATGTCCTCCTTGGAGATCGTGTCCTGGTGCTTGCCCAGGCCATGTTGCGCTTGGAATATGAAGACGCTCCATCCTCCTATTGCACATAGCTGTTTGTTTCGCCTTGGTCAGCATGCCGTCGTCTAAGCCGGACCGGCGACACATACTGCAGACAAGACCATGAAAATGTCATCCTTGCCGAAAGTCTTGATGACGATGGCTCTTGCATAAATTCGAAGAGCCACAAAAATGAGTGCGATGACGTGGAAAATGGTCAGTACAGCGATGAGTGTAGCCGTGTTGCTTTCGGCAGCCCGGACGGGGTCGATGGCAGGTGTCGAACCGGAGGTGCCCGACATGGACATGTTCGATCGCAGATTACCCGACGATCTGCCTGTCAGCAGATCACGGCCCCGGACTGGTGGTGTCGATCAGCGAGGGTCAAGTTGGAGACCGTCATGGGATCCCCAAATACCCTCGTGGTCCAACTTTCAAAAAGAGAGAAGGATTTGCAGAACAAGCGAGGCAGTGCAGACCCGACGGGGTGGCACGGTAGACTTATCATCAGCATCAGGCCCTCCCGTCATCACATTTTACTGGCAAGGTCTGCGTCGGAGACAAGCATACTATGTATGTACATAGAGGGCGGGTTTCAGGGGGTCCAGTCCCAGGATTCCAATTGCATTGTGCATGCGGCAATTCCTGCAAGAGCCGGGCTGCCTGCTTGGTCCGGGAACGCTGCAGAGTCGCACTACGCCGCAGTAGCCCTTTTGGGTTTCTTGGGGGGAAGGGGGAAGGGGCGCCCCCATTGACGCGGTTTCGACAAACTTCAACCTGCAGTTTCCGGCTTCGCACAATCTAGCGGAAAATTCCCAGGGTGGCGCAATCGCAATCCCGGCCCATGCAAGAACGGCGTCGAAGCGAAGACCAGCTAGGGATATCGGCCGTGGAACCGACCCAACCGCGGGGACGGTACGGGCTCCCCCGGTCGCGGCTTGTCTCGCGGCATGCATGGGTGTCGAAAAGCCGCTTGTGGTTGCAATCCCAGGGCGCTGAAGCACGCCCCCCCCACAAATCGGTTGTGCACACATAGTATTGCGCCGCCTGGGCCCCGCAAGCTTCCGTGTTCTGGCGAGCGGCGCAGCAAAATGGCTTTCCGCTTGGCTTTTCTGTATTTCGACATCCCCCATGCCCTTCCCCAGGGTGGTCAGCATTCCTTCCCGAGTTCGCGAAACCGAGCACGTGTGTGCGTGCAGCGGGCTGGCTTGTCGTTTCTGTTGTGCACACATAGTACGAATACACCATCCGGCCCTTTGGTTACCTATGGGGTCGCGCGGGACAACAACGGGCAGAACGGGAAAATGTGGAGATGAGAATCTCAGTCTAGCAGTAGCGTCGTGACATCGGTCTCACCGGTACGAGGATGTGGGAACCCGGTTGCATCGTCTTCTCTGGGCGAAGTCGCAAATCCAGGAGGGCCTCGGTGCTTGGCGCCATCTAAGGGAAGGCCTCAGCACCTTTCTGAAATTTGTTTGTGGTGACCGGTCAGCGGTGAAGTTCGTGGCGCGCGTGTTTGTTCCTCCCAAGCGACGCGATTGCTGAACTGGGGCTAGTTCCCAAGGAATAGGGGATGGAAGGAAGAATTTTGGGTGCTCTGCTGCTGGGTTCATCATGCGCCTGATGGGACGTTGCTTCTCTCTCTAGCCCGAAACTGTTTTAGACCAGAAAGAATCCGAGGCGCTAATTCCGAGCTTGCCCACGTCCCGTCGCAACGCGGGGTTGGGGCATTCAGACCTACGAAAGAGAGTGGAAATTAGAGTAGAAACTGGGTCACCAATCTCGACTCAGAACCAGACATCAAGGTTGGCATTACATAGTAGCATAGTTATTAGTAACGTTCTCTTTTTCGCCTGGCCACGGTTCCTTCCGGTCATGTGTGTTGCCCCGTCAGCTTTTTTTCAGTGTCTGGTTCCCAGGCACTCTCCATCTACTCCACCAACCAATGCCGTCACTTCAACGAGCCAGTTCTACATACTCAAGGCAAGGAGTGCTACTATTTAAGCTACCTGTACAACAGCGAGCACAACTCCGAGTATATCCGAGCACATGGGGCGAGCTGGCTTGTGGTGAGAGGCTGCTCTGTTTTGAGTGAGCTGGATTACGTTGTTGGAGATCTAGGACCTGTATCCGTCGTAGAAACATGGGCAATCTTACTGCGAATAAACATGCTCGACGCATTTCAAGCCTTTTCCAAAAGCTGAAAATCATATTTCATCAAGCACTCCACGGGACCCTTCATTACTGATGAACGCACTCGACCATCGGATCGCCGATCTGTGCTGTTCACGTCTTGTTGAGAGATTTCGTGCAGGGAAGAAGGGTACAAGGGATGTTGTAAACCCGTTATCCTCACAACAGAGCGGACATTGGAGCGGGAACCGGCGAGAACAAATCTAAACTTGAAAACTCCTTGTTACCAGTATGTACTCTGGGCTGTCGTGCAGTAATGTTTCTTCAACAACATTAGGTTGATTTGATATCTGGTTTGGAAGCCACTGGTAAGTCTTGTTAAAGGGAATCTATGTTTTGTTCCCTTGATATACATTTGTCCATCTCACCATACCTGAAAACCCGATGTTGTTCTCGCTGTTGCAGGAGGCCCCAAGTATACCGATATGGGCAGAAATGCTTACAGAAGGGAACCTAATAGGACCTCTCCCCGGCGTCCTAGCTCTGAAGCTGGCCGATTTACCAGATCTGTCTGTGTTGTAAACCCCAGTACCACCCCTCCCCAGCGTTACTGACTGTGTAACCTGCATGAGAACAGCCAATAATAAATGTTGCAGTTTGCTGCTATAACTAGTGGCCGATGATTCGTTGCCTTCACAATGGGCCCCTCCCCATGCACGCTGGATCGACCAGGTTGCCGCCACGCAAAGCCTGACTGGCTAACGTTTGCCGACGGCCGGCGCACCTAAACCAAGAGGTCGGTTGTTGGAAGTTTTGACTTATTCAGTAGAGAAGGCTCAGAGAGACCATAACGTGTCAAGAGTTTAGTAACCTCCGGCAGGCGCCCGCCAAAGTAACAGTTGAAAGTAACGTTCACAATGGTTTGGGGAGTTTTGCAACTCTGTGATGATCCCTCCGCTGGTTCACCAACGGGAGTCCTTGTTACGACTTTTACTCCCCCTGAGCGACCGAGTTTATCCTGGCCGGCTACCAGCCAGAACAATGAGGGGGTGTGTAAACTGGCGAGGCAGAGATTACCCCTTACCGGGCCGGTGGTCTTGCTTCAACGCAAACCCAACCTTCATGTTACCCGACCGCCGAAGCAGGGCCGTGTCATCCACTTTCCCCAGCTCTTTGAACCTGCGATATTGGTGTGTTCTATCGCTTCACTGAGCGACCGCTAACATAGTATGGCTTTTATCACCACTCTGTCGGAAATGGCTACATGACTCTCCAGAGACTTTATCTTGTGCATCTTGGGCGTTCTTTTTGTTGCCAATACCATACGGCGAATCCACGGTTGGTACCGCCTCCAGCATGGTCTAGCCCACCGCTCGCTGGGTGGACTTCGCTGTGGTTGACCAAACGGTACATCGAGGGATACCTATTTCTTCTAGGATGTACTGTATGTATCAGGTCTCGTAAAAAATATACTGGGAGGGTTTCCGGGAGGGTTTCCAATATGTTTATCATTACAACAACAACCGTTGCTCTTTTCATTTAGCTCGAGTCGCGACATTGACTTCCACTCTCCAAGGCCTTGTCATTCGGATCGGACCAGGCAAAGTTATCTGCACCGACATAGACACCCTCTATCGGATCTCGGGTGTTCGGTCTGACTACAGAAAGTTTGAATGGTATGTACGTCATCAAGCGCGCGATTCGTGAGGTGCCTACAATACTCTCACGCTGTTCGATCCTGATCTGAGCAAGGAGCGCAAAAAATATATCATGTCTGCTGTGGGTGGTCCTCTGGTAGTCTGATTCCGATGGTTCTATCAAGCTGTGATCTTCAACGTTTTCCACCTGATAGTATGCAGGCAGGGGTGTTCGTGACTTTGAAGAGGATACCGACCGCGCCCTCGCATCGTGGATTGACCTCATTGAGAGAAAATACAGTACCTCTCCGCTCCCGGCCAGAGCACACAGTAATTCCGTGGTCATCTGAAAGATGCTGCGAATATGGCAGTTCTACCTGCTCTTGCCAAATGACGGAGCTGAAGTCGGGTAGGCTCTCCCTCGTTCCACCCGTCAACTGGACGCGTCTCTTGTCAGTATACTCCTTCCTAGCCGCGCAAGCAAGCGCATCACCAAAACGCCTGCAACCCGATATCGCTACAAAACCCGACATGTTCCAGTCCTTCATCAACCAGGGCCTACGAGGCGAAGCGCTCACTCAAGAAGCCGGAATCTAGTTGTATATAGCCTCGTTTCACGCTTCTTTCCCCCTCTTCCTACATCCTCCCCGTGGTCCAGCCAAAACCCAGACTGGGTAGGTAGCCAACCACCCTTTCATCTCGCCGGCCCCAAAGCTTCGGCGGCTCCGACCCAGTCGCCACAACGCTCAACGCCGCCTCCCTCCTCCTCCTCCTCTTCCGCCGCCTCCTCCTCCTCACCCACCCGGCGAGCTATACCCCCGCCTACAATTCGAATTCGACACGGCCCTGTCCCCACAATCCGCGACAGCGAAGCCCGCTACCTGCAAGCCGTCATCCGCGAGGCGATCCGTCTCTTCCCGCCGCTGGCTGCCTCGTCCTTCTACAAAGAAGTCCCTGTGGGAGGGGATGAGATGTGTGGACATATGTTGCCCGGCGGGTACGCTCGTCGCCACGGCAAATGCGGTGTAATAGTGTGGAAATTGGGATGAGGGGCTCTGGGGGGAGGACGGGGACTGTTTCCGGCCGGAGAGGTAGCTGGAGGTTGAGAGGGGTGAGAAGAGGCTGGAGTTCGCGTTGTTGGGGAGTAAACAGTTTGTTTGTGAGTGTGGGGGGAAGGGGGGAGGGGATTGCGACAGTGGAGTTGGGGAAGGTGATTGCCGAGGTGAGTGGCCCCGTCTATGGGATGGTGCTACTTGGGTAAATGCTGATGTGCTGTAGCTGATGGGATGGTATAACTAATTGGTCCCTCGCGAATCCTATGAATACCCCGAGGACTCAGAACCCAGGGGTGCGTGTGGGTTGTTTGGAACCTTATTATGAGGAATGAGAAGAAGTAGAAGAAGGAGAGGCGACATCGGTTCCATGGTTTTTTTTTTCTTTTTTTCTTTTTCGGGCCTTGGGAGGATAACATGGAGGGTTAGTACCTAAAGTCTCAAGTGATTTGGTAGGCGGAAGGAAACATGTCGGCGTGTAGAAGCCTGGGTGATTAGGTGGGTTGTAGATGCTTTTTTGATAAGCCGTCCAGTAAAGCATCGACAAACGTGACACTACGGTCAAGAATCGAGCGTATAAAGGAATGCGTTTGATATCCCAATCCCGGTCTTCGCTCTCCCCCTATTTCAACGCCTTTCAAATTCGGTCGACCATTACACCCTGGAAATTGTGCACATGCGCTAGAAAACTTTCCCCTTAGAAACAAGTGCCTCTAGGACTATGGGCGTGACTGGCAACTATCCGTAATAGTTTGAATTTGTCCTAGTGGATTCAAGCGTCACGTAGCTCTCTGTCGCTGGGGTACCCAGGCGAGAAAAAGCCAAGATAAGAGGGTCATTCTTCAACCTACGCGGTCGGCCCGACTCGGATAAGGAGGGAAATTCCGTTGCGGCTGCCGGACATATTCCGATTCAATGCTTCCTTGATCAGTATCTGCGACTGCAACAGGTCGCTCTTGAGTACCGAACAGAAGAGTGTTTCGGTAGGCGTGAGGCAAAACCTGAATTCGGTGCGATTCAGCCTTGTTTGTGACTGGAATCTTGCAGGTCGGGCAGCGGTTCAGTCTCCGACTAGCCAGTCACGGATGTTACCACCGAAGCCTGCGTTTCGGATTTTAATTATTACTACTACCCAGAGTCGACAACGTGGGATTCTGGTACTTCGGGCCGAGTCCAACTTACCCCAATGCTACGGGAGCTTGTTTCATCTGCCTCCACACCCCGCATGTGCGCCGGGGTGTTGGAGTCGATGGAATGGATTTGGCCTGAGGGCAACGGGTTAAGGTACGCGGTAACGAATTGGATGGGCGGCAGCTTGCTTAGAAGCCACAGTATGGGGATCAGGATTTTCAGCGCCGGGGTGCCGGTCTCGAGGAGCATCTCCATCAAGCTGGCTGCCTGGGGCGGTGATTGTCCCTTCAGCCCAGTTTGCGCACTCTCCTAGAATCTGTTTCTGATTGCTTCCGGAAGCGAGGGCATCATTGTAGCGGAGGTTGAATTCCTAAACGCCTCGCGCGGGCCGACAGATGGTTTAGCCATGAGGACCCGCTTGGTACTGTTTTTTCTCATCTCTTAGTACCTGTCAAGCCCCCAAGGCTGCTTTGTTCAGTTCATCCCGCTCACGCTGCAGGAGGAAACGTGATCCAAGTACAAACTCCTATTCGGCCGCCCCGTCGAGTTATCCCGCGTTCAACTGATAACGAATGCGCGTCAGACGCGATTGAGGCCACACTTGGAACAGTCTCGGTGTTCTGATGATGATTAGTGGCCGAAGGCGGGTCATTCCCCCCTGAGGCGCACCGGCCAGTCTGGGGAACCTGGGTGAGCTTGTCAGCCGCAGATGAGTTGGGACTTCATGCGGAGCCAAACTCAGGGGTTGGATGATTGCGTTCAGTTTCTGTCGCGCCCTTGGCAGTCATCTTCTCGGTGTGTACTGTGTTGAACGCAGACGACAAGTCATCTGGTCCACGACAGGACGACAATGGCTAGTTAATCGGACCACTTTGTCGATGCGAATCGGGAGTCGATCGCTTTTCTTAAGCTTATTCAATCCTCGCGTCGATCTGCGCCCGCTGCTGATCTGGAAAGCAAACATGTTCGTGAGCGACCGCATCTTGACTCCACAGACCGCTGTTCAATCGCTTTTATCCCCCGGTGCTGACCGCAGAGTTTGCCCTTGGTGTGATGAGTCTCGGAGGTTGCCAGCCTGTCGGCAAGGATCCTGGAGCGGGGGTCGGCGATTGATACGACTTTCTCTGCACCGGGAAATAGGCGTGGGGGATAGCGTCGTGGACCCATGGACACGAGAGATCGACGGGGGCATGGAGCCTTTTCTACATACTGCGTATGGATGATGCAAAAATGTCAGCAGAAGAAGGGGAAAAAAAAAGCATGCAGAAACTGGTGTTCAAACCTCTGCTATGCGACAGCGTAGCACCCCGACGCGTTGCGTGATGGGTGCGGTTGCTGAGTTTCTGTGAGTTGAACGCCATTGAAACGGTTTACTTGGAGCCGGCGCCAAATGGTTTAGCCGCCACCGCCTGAGAAAGGACTGGCCCGCCTGGCCCCGGTTGCTGCACGCTGCACGGTGTGTGCCGAGCCCCGCCGCGAATCCTCTGCCGGGGCCGGGAAATGTCAGGCACACTGCGCTAAGCCCGGCTGGGGACAGCTGCCAGGGAAGAGCCGACGATCGTTTCCCGAAGCAAGCGACAGTTGGACGCCAAGTCTTCAACGGTACCACCTTTTCACAACCCTGCCCGGGGTCCTTCAGGAAAACAAGCACAGGACGGAGAATCAGCGGCGCACCATGGCGCGAAAGCCATGGGCCTTGCCCATCATGCTGGGTTCGCCGGCATCCCAGCACAAGGCGGCCTTGTGGGCCGAGAGGGCTTGCCGTGTTCGTCCTTAATGTCGAATCTGGTCCCTCTCCTCGACACTCCGCGTCCTCCTTCGTTCATTCCCGGACTGCACCTCCAGAGTCTCACTCGTTCGGCTTTGGATGCACAACCACAACTCTCGCTCTGTGGCATAATTCACGGCTGGCATATCCCATCATTCATTTACCAAGCAGCTGGTTGGCGAGTCCGCATTCCCTGCAACGCGCCATCTTTCGACTTTTCTTCGTGGCCATGACGCCTTGACAATCGTTGTTGATCAGCATCTGAAAGCATTGAGATGCGCCTTCCACCACCAGGGCCTCTGAGGGAAAGGGCCCGGGAGAGGAGGCTTTTGAAGCAGCTTGTGGAGACGCTCACCAGCCCGGTGTGCAAAGCTCTCCCCAGCGCCCCAGGATGTTCTAAAGAGGAACCCACCCCAGACCCAGCTCCTGTCCCGGTTCCCACCCCGGATCCCCCAAAACCGACGCCGACACCACCGGTACCCACGCCCACGCCTGAGAAGAACACGCCAGTACAGACTCCCCCGGTTCCGGTTACGCCAGTGGACACACCAGACCCCGCCAATCCCCCAGTCGTTCAACAGCCGGCGACAGACACGGGTTCGAATGGCTCTGGAAACTCGGGGTCTTCTGGCTCTGGGTCTTCGACCGGCGGATCCTCGAATGCGGGGGGTTCCACCTCGGGTACTGGATCTGGGTCTACGGGCACCGGTTCTGGGGGCTCTGGCTCGTCCGGCTCGGGCACCACGACGAACTCTGGCTCCGGCTCCGGTACTGGAAATGGAGCGAATTCAGGAGGAGGATCGACCACAGGCAGTGGCACTACCAGCGGGAGCGGCGGCAGCGGCGGCGCATCTGGAGGCGGGAGTGGCGGGTCTGAGGGTACCGGGAACGCGCCTCCCGTCGTCCAAGGGCAGAGTGGCGGCTCGCAGTCGACCTCGGGAGGTGGATCGACTTCAGTGGGCGGAGTGACAGTAGATGATGCCGGTATGCCCGTTGTGGCGCAAAAAGGCACTGAAAACCAGTCACCTGCCGCGGGAACGGCGCCCGGAGCGACGATGTCGGGATCGGGATCCGGCTCCGGTTCTGGCTCCTTCACGGGTGACGGCTTTTCCTCCACTGACTGGAGTGGTCTGAACGCAGGTTCTTCGTCCGGCAGTGGCGCTGGCGGTAGTAGTGCCAGCAGCGGGGGATCAGGAGGCGCTGGTGGGAGGATTGGGGAGAATGGCAATGGGAATGACAACGGAACGGGAAGCGCGCAGCCGAATTCAATGCCAGGGATCATTGGCGGCGTCGTTGGTATGTTATGCCCCGCTTGGTCCTTGTTATGCCCATCTACTGACTCGCTCCCAGCACTCTTGGTACTTCTTTTCGTGCTCCTCGCCCTGCTCCTCTACAGGTACCGGCGTACACGCCGTGTCCAGGCCTTCCTCACCAAGTTCACCCCTTTCAGAATCTCGCCCTACACAGATGCCGAAAAGAAGCGGTCGTCCATGGGCGCCGGCCTCCTATTCACCGACGGCTGCCACGGCGATGCCTTGATGAACGAGAGGCGAAGCACTCTCGGGTACGGCACCATTCTCCCGGCGCCGGTAACCCAGCCTAATCCCGCTGCGACGCCGCCCGAGCGCCCCGATGGCCCTCCTCAGATCACCACAATCTTTACCCATCGACGGCCGGGCAGCCCAATCAGCCCCTTTGACGTGTCTCCCATGTCTGCCGGTTTCCCCCAAACTCCGCCGGCCACGGTACCTCGTCGCACAAGCCAAGACTCAGTTGGCGGTATCAGCATCGCCAGCAGCGGTGTCTTTTCGCCGTCTCTCCTGTCGTGGCCCATGCCGCCTTCTGGTGCTCCAAGTGTTGTGACTTCGCCGCCTTCTAGCTCCCATGGGAATCTCTCGGAGTTGGCAGCCAAATACCAGCCTTTGACGCCCACCAAACCAACGACGCCCGCTCAACCGAAGACATCGGCCCAGCCGTTGAGTCCGTCGAATTGGGAAAAGCCCGCTGGGTGGGATTGAAGGAAGAGATGGAGTCAAAATTTTTCATTGTGCGGGCACGAGGTGTCCCGGAGACCCGAGTTCATGACACGAGGATGAGTGAGGAAGCACTGTGGGAATGCATCGTCAATCAGCACATGACAGTACATCCCAGGTCGATGTCTTGCATACTACACACGATCTCCTATCACTTGATTCAACCATGGTCAATCGTTATTTATTTCCTATCAACGCCTGGAGGCAATGGGGTGCGGCGCGGGGCGGTCTGTTGAGCCCGAAACAACCCTTCGTGCGTATACCCTGACCTTCGGAGCCATAGACACAAGCTATAATACTCTAATTTTCTTAGTATATATATATATTTTATGTAGCAAGCGCAAGTTAAACATCCCCGCTCCTGTCCCTGATTCCAGCGCGTTCATCAGGTTTTAGGCTCAGTCGACGAGGGTTAGGGTATTGCCTGCATCTGCTAATCAACGAGAGAAGGTGATCAAGGTGATGATGGTATGTACCTGAGTGATATCCTCAGCCAAGAGCAGTGCCTTCTGTTCTTTCTGAGTTTGAACAGCCTAATTTAGAACCGCAAATTCATCGTCTCTCTTTGCGACGTGGGCTGGTAAGTACGCCTCGCTCCCTCGGCATCCGCGGGCCTGTCGCTTCCTAATCAGGTAACGTTAGCTAACAGTTTACGCGTATCCGTTGCCAAGCGCCTTCCTGCGGGCGACTGTCAACTGTCGAGCCGGAGTCGACCGATCCGAGTCACGCCACATTCTTTCTCGTCTGCAAATTTCTAGATTTTACTTTTATCGTCTGCCCGCCGCATGTGGTATTTCGATGCATACTAGCAAAAAATGGCCGCGTCCGAAACGTTTGCCCTGTTCAGCACCTCGGCTGATCCTCTCCGGACAACGACAGACTTGGGCCGCTCGTCTAAGCGGGCCCCAAAGTCGACACCTAATCGGCCGTCCTCCGTCTTCAACAGCAAGGCACACGCTAGTCGGCCAACACAACACAATAAGGTTAAGAGGGGCGGGAGGACACAACCACGTCGATCCCGCCATGGATGCTTCCAACGCACTTGGGCCTTGCCCTTGACTCTCATGCTCGCCGCCCTCTTGCTCTACGCCATCAGACCAACCGAGTCCAACATTGCTCATCGGTTTCTGTTCCTTTCCTACAAGCTAGACGGTCAACATGACCGGTATGGCAAGGGCCCCTGGGACTTTGCCTTTGTGTGCTTCTGCACCGTCTTGCTCACCTTCACCCGCGAGTTCATCATGCACGAGGTGTTACGGCCGTTGGCGCGTCTCGGCGGCATCAAATCGCGGGCAAAGCAGGCCCGCTTCATGGAGCAGATGTACACGGCGTGCTACATTGCCTTCGTGGGACCCCTCGGCTTGTACACGATGAAGCAGACACCTGGGCTGTGGTACTTTGCAACGCGGGGCATGTATGAGTCGTATCCACACACGACCCACGGCGCGATGTTCAAGTTCTACTACCTCTTCCAGGCCGCCTTCTGGGTGCAGCAGGTGATTGTCATGGTGCTCGGCCAGGAAAAGCGGCGCAAGGATTTCAAGGAGCTCATCGCACACCACATCATCACCATCACGCTCATCTACCTCAGCTACCGCTTCCATTTCACGTACATTGGCCTTGCCGTGTACATCACACACGATGTCAGCGACTTCTTCCTCGCCGTACGTTCCACCTCCGATCCCCACCAACGCAGTTGGGAATAGCGGGCTAACCTCGTCACCCAGGTCTCCAAATCACTTAACTACCTCAACCACCCGGCGCAATCCTTTTTCTTTGCGGTCTGCATTGCTGTCTGGATCTACCTCCGGCATTGCATCAATCTCAACATCCTCTATTCCATCGCTACCGAGTACAGCACCATCGGGCCGTTCGAGCTGAACTGGGAGGCGCAGCGGTACAAGTGCCGGTTTGCCCAGGTAGGCACTTTTGGCCTTCTCGCCGCGCTGCAGGGGCTCAACCTGTTTTGGCTGTACTGCCTGTTTCGCAGCGCGTACCGCTTTGTGGTGCTGGGAGTTGCCAAGGATGATCGGTCTGAGGAGGAGGTGTCGGAGGCTGAAGATGCTGTGGAGCGGAAGAAAGCTGCGACTGTGGGATGAGGATTGTGGCTGCATGATGCCGGCCGGTTGGGGTTGCATGGTTCAGGAATGGTGGTATTTTAATAAAGGAGTGGACGAAGCAATGATGATATGGAATGCAGCTGGTTTGGTAATTATGTGAACTTAGTATCAATGAGTAATTTGCCTGGGCCGAGATTTGGCAGTAAATCAGGGCTTCAAGCATAGCAAAATACGCGCGATTCTTTCTATCTCCCTCTTTCAAGTTGCAAAATGATGATAGGTATGGAACCTCCGAGGTTGGGTTAGTCGCTTTGGCATTGGGCATAGAAACGTGCGTCTGCGGTTCGCCTTCATTACCACCACATGCAATTGCACATGTCTAGGTACCTATGTACGTACATAACATACCTTAGTTATCCCAAGAGTAGTACGAAAATAGGCTTGGGTTGCTACCTATGAGCGCAAGAGTATGCCTAGAGGAAAACAGGGGTGTCCCCGACAGAACGACTCACCGGGTTCAAAGAGCAGCTCCCCGACCAACGTCTGGAAGCCGGTGTGCTGCGGATGCCCTTATCCGTACTATCCGTTGGTAGCTGTCAATTTCGTCTCGCCAACCGGATGCCGGCGTTTTGCGCATTCATGCGCGATGCGCGAGGCCTACCATCTGCCCCAGCCACGCCCACCCACTGTTGGCCCACGAGAGGCCAGCTTCAGCGGCCAGAGGCAGACTGGAGGCAGGCAGACATGCGAACCAACACTCAAGGCACCCCGCACGCGGGCACTCATCGAACCGGTGCTGGAAGATTTCGTTATCTACCTCGGTACCTACTGTACTGTACCGACGAAAAATAGAACTGAGCACTCTCCGGTCTGCTCTCTTTCGCCCCTTGTATTCCGAGTCGACCTTTGTACACGATCCATCAATAAACTCGACTTTTCCTTTATCGCATCTTTATTTGGCCGCACAATAAATGGCTCCGCGAGGCCGAGGAGGGTGGCGCGATTCCGGCGGCGCGGGCGGAGGACGTGGCCGCGGAAACCCGGGTCGGGGGGGTTCAGCTCCACGCGCCCGACGAGTCTGCCCACACTTCCTCGCCGGAAGGTGCACCTACGGAACCTCATGCCGATTTTCGCACGATGAACAGGATGTCGCGCGTGCGCGCGAGGAAGAGTCGGCCTCGGGCGCGACAGCAGCTGATATGAATCAGGCGCGAGAGGATTATCGCGACTTCAAAGGCCAGACCCGTCGGCACCAAAACGGATACCATCACGGCTTTGGCTTGTTTGACTGTGTCGAGGTATGGACCCTCGCGGCCAAGGTCATGGACGCCAGCAATCGAGAGCTGCACCAGTCGGTTGCCAGAGACCTGGCAGACGATGAGATCGGCGGGCCTGCACTCGTCGGGAAAACTGTCCGACTATGTACTACTCTGCAGTCCAACGGGGATTGTCTCCGCGCCGCCGACGCGTTCCTTCGGACCATCACCAGTCCCTCACTGCTCCGTTGCCTGTCCATCGGCAGCTTCGTGGGCACCATTTACCGCGTGGTTGGTGGTGGCAACGGCGACCAGGGCATTGCCTTTTTCTCAACCCTGAACCAGCGCTTGACCAAAACTGCGGAATCTCCCAAGAATTCTCTTGCCCTCATCGTCCTATCATTGTACGAGTTACTCCGCCAAGAGCGGAAATGTCTCCTCCATGAGGATCTGCCCGTTCTCCTGAGAGCACTTGAAGCCAAGACCACGCACCTTTGCGGCGTGGCTGGAGGTGCAGCGTTGGACACATTTGACCTGGATGCTGTAACGATACATATCGACATGATGAAAAGAATGCTGGATGGTGCGCGTGGCCGCCTTTCCGACAACGAGACAGTGAAGACCGTCGCCAGGAACCGCGCGAGTGTCATTCGCTCAACCTTCCCCATGGAAGTCGTTGTCCCCGGGGGTAAACACGACAACGACTTTGCAGACATCACGAAAATTCAGATTTTTCCTACCCTGGGTGAGATCACGAGCGATGCCTCCGAGTACCTGCCGATCACCGACTTCAGCCAACCGCATTTCCTCACAGACCCCGTCCAGCGCCATCTCGACTCTGCCTTTCGCCTCCTCAGGCATGATATTTTTGGACCTTTCAAGGAGGTTGTCGGTACTCTGTTGGCGCAGCCCAACGTTGCTCACGCTGCTGCTTCGAGTGGCTCCATCTCTGGCAACATCAGGGCCCACAGTTACTCCAAGGCGAGCATTCAGCACGTCCTCATAGATAGCGGGCTTGAGGCAATCCTGTCGTTTGCCCAGCCACCGCAGCTGCGAAGGTACACCCCCGCGGACCAGCGGCGGTGGTGGGAGGAGTCCTCTCGGCTTGAACCGGGTGGCCTTGTGTGCTTCGTCTCAACCCGGGGTGGCGAAAAATCATTCTTGCTGTTCGTGGTCACCACGAAGAACACCAAGGATATTGAAAAAGACCAAATACAAAGCACGCTAGTTTCCAATCGCTTCGACCCGGCAGTCACGGTGAAGTTGGCTTGTGAAACGCAGCACAATGTTGGAATGCTCAACCGGATGTTTATTGAGAATCAGGATGGGATGCTGATCGAGCTCCCGGGGCTCATACCTGAGACGTTTGTGCCCATTCTCGAGAATCTGCAGAGAATGATGCGAGATGGGGACCTTGCCTTTCGGCGCTGGATCCTACCCCCTGCGAGCACGAGCACCTGCAAGGAACAGAGCCCTGCCAAGATATCGCCGCCAGCATATGCCCGCCGACCAGGATTCAAATTTAGTCTTCGATCTATTACTCGGAGCGGGCAGCCTGCTCTCACTCTCGACCCGACGATGCCTGCTGGTAACATCAAGTCCGAGACTCTTGAGACTGCCACGGGCCTTGACCGCGGTCAGTCGGGGAGCTTGGTTGCAGCTCTAACACGCGAGTACGCTCTCATTCAAGGGCCGCCTGGGACGGGAAAGTCCTATGTTGGCGTGCAATTGGTGAGAGTCCTGTTGGATCATAAAGTTGAAGCCAAGCTCGGCCCAATCCTTGTCATGTAAGTGTTCGTTCGTTATAGCTTCTCTGACACCAGTACAGCAAGCTCACCGCACACACCCTGTCTCACGCAGCTGTTACACAAATCACGCACTGGACCAGTTTCTCAAACACCTTCTTGACGTCGGTATCGACAAGATAATTCGAATTGGCGGCCAGAGCCGTGCCGTGGAGCTCGAAGGCAAAAATCTCCGGGTCGTGAGCAGGCAAGTGGCCAGAACCGCGGTAGAGAACCGGATCCTTGGCCAAAACTATTCAGAGCTGGAGCAATGCCTGAACGACGCAGGAGCCCGCCTGAAACCTCTCCACCAGGCTCGCAAAAATCGACTTAGCTGGAATACCCTCAGGCATTTCTTGCTGCGTCATCACCGGAGAATTGCTGACCAATTTGAGCAGCAAGATGAAGAGGGATTTCAGAAAGTGGGCGGTGATCCGGTGAAAGTTTGGTTGGGGAAACGGCAAGGCCCGGCTGCATGGGGGAGTGGTCACGTTGACGATCGAGTCGACGTGTCGGAGCTCACCCGACGGGCCGAGCGGAACATCCACTCACTTGCCCGGCTGGAGCGCTGGACACTGGCCCAGGGCTGGATGACCCGGTTTACCGAATCGCAGAGCGACCACATCTTTGAGCTGGTTGACGAAGCCAAACGCCACCGAGAGCGAATCCACAGCGTCCACGATGACATGAATCGTCGCACGCTCCTGCAGGCGGATGTTGTGGGAGTCACGACGACGGGGCTGACTCGGAACATCAAGATGCTTCGCAATCTGGAAGCCAAGATCATCATCTGTGAGGAAGCGGCAGAAGTCATGGAACCGCACCTTCTTTCTGCTCTGGTGCCTGGTGTCCAGCATTTCATCCAGATCGGCGACCACAAACAGCTCCGGCCGCAGATCCAAAACTACCTCCAGTTCAGTCTCGAGACCGCGGCGGGGCGTGCCCATCAGCTTGATCGCAGCCAGTTCGAGCGAAGAGCCGTAGGTGAGCCAGGCCTGTTGCCGTTGCCCGTGGCGCAGCTCAATGTCCAACGGCGCATGCGGCCAGAAATCTCTCAGCTCATCAGGAGGGTGTATCCCAGTCTCGAAGACCACAACTGTGTCGTGAATCTGCCCTCGGTTGTGGGAATGCGAGACAATCTTTTCTGGCTTGACCATGACCATCCCGAGGACGCCAAAGACGACGGCGCTCGAGTAAAGTCGCACAGCAATCCCTGGGAAGTATCGATGACAGCCGCTCTGGTCCGGCATTTGGTGCGACAGGGCGAGTACAAGACCACCGACATTGCCCTTTTGACCCCGTACACCGGTCAGCTCCAGAAGCTCCGCGCTGCACTCAGCAAAGACTTCGAGGTCTTCCTCAGCGACCGCGACCTCGAGACCCTCGCGAAGGATGGTTTTGAGGCAAGACCGGAAGCCCCCGAAGAAGAGACGCAGGCCCGGGGCCCGAGGAAGTTGGTCGAAAAGAAACAGCTTCTGCAAACAATCCGCCTCGCAACGGTCGACAACTTCCAGGGGGAGGAAGCCAAAGTCATCGTCGTCTCGCTCGTCCGCAGCAACAACAACTGCAAGGTTGGATTTCTCCGGACTGAGAACCGCATCAACGTCTTGCTCAGCCGGGCACAGCACGGCATGTACCTCATCGGGAACGCAAAGACATACCAGAATGTCCCAATGTGGGCTGATGTTCATCGGCAACTGACCGAGAGGGATGCAGTCGGCACGTCCATCGCCCTGTCCTGCCCTCGCCACCCGGACACCCCAATTCGTTGCACCGAACCAGGCGACTTCATCATCAAAAGCCCTGAAGGTGGCTGTTCTCTGACCTGTGACAAGCGGCTCGAGCCCTGCGGCCACCAGTGCCCGGCGCCGTGCCACTCCAAGCGACTGCACGACGCATTCGACTGTCTACAACCCTGCCCTCGGCTCCGCTCAACATGCCAGCATCCGTGTCCTAAACTCTGCGGTCAGCAATGCGGACCATGCAAGGTCAAAGTCAATGGTGTCCAGTTGCCCTGCGGCCACGTTAGCGATAAGGTGGCTTGCTATGAGACGCTCGACGTGGCGTCCATCAAGTGTTTGCGTCCTGTCGAGAAGGAGGTGCCCGGTTGCGGACATACGGTGACTGTCCCCTGCTGCAAGAATATCACTTCGTTGCCGTTTTCTTGCCCCACAAAGTGCGCCGAGCTGCTAAGGTGCGGTCACCAGTGTCCGGGTAGTTGCGGGCGGTGCCGCAAGCAAGACGAGGACGGCGGCGTAAAGCTTAGCCATCAGCAGTGCAACAAGCCATGCCATAGACCGTACGGCACATGCAACCACCGTTGTTCGAAAACATGCCACGATGGAAAGGGATGCGGGACATGTTTGGAGAAGTGCGAGGTAAACAAGGTACAAGCAACCCTCCTAGCAATGCAGCTGCTAATGCAACAGCCCCCCAGGTCCGATGCCCTCACTCCCGTTGCAACCAAGAATGTCAGAAACCATGCGCCCCGTGCATCGAGAAATGCACATGGTCCTGCGAGCACATGGGGTCGTGTTCACTGCCCTGCGCCGCACCTTGTAACCGGCTTCCGTGCGACATGCGCTGCGGTAACATGCTCCGATGTGGTCACCAATGCCCGAGTTTTTGCGGGGAAGAGTGTCCCCAAAACCTGTGCCAAATCTGCTGTGAGCGGAAGGACGCTCGCGTGGATCTGATGGAGTTCAAGACATACGGCGAGATCGACCTTGACGATACCCCTATTGCCGTTCTTGGTTGTGGTCACTTCTTCACGGGCGAAACCCTGGACGGGATGGTCGGGATGGCGGGCGTCTACGCGACAGACAACCGTGGCAACTACAGCGGCCTCCAGGAACTCTCGGGAGAGTTGACTGCCATCCCCACCTGTCCAGACTGCAGGGTCCCGGTCCGCCAGTTCTCGACGAGACGGTACAACCGCGTTGTCAACAAGGCCGTCTTGGACGAGCTTTCCAAGCGCTTCCTGGTAGGTGGCCGTGCGAAGCTAGCCGAGCTCGAGAAGCAAGTGACAGACGTCGAGGAGAAACTTGCCAAAGCCAGAGAGAGAGACGTAGGCCCCGGGAGGCCAGCGCCAGACCGGTTCGAATCGTCCAAAAAGCTGGAAAAGGAAACAATCAAGCTGCGGGCGGAGATGGCCGCCGAGCACCAGCCGACCAAGAAACTCTTCGATGCGGTCCTGACATTCCAGCGTCTCGAGCGGGAGAAGGCCTCCTTGGAGCGGAAACTGCAAGGCCTAGGTCTCTCTGACACAACCACCACCACAAGCACGGCGGTCCCCCAACCAGTCTACGACCAGCAAATCAGCCTGGGGGCGCATCGCCTGCAACTGCGCATCGCCGAAGCCACCCTCCGCGACACCTATCTCCGCCTCTCCAAGACACCCGCCAGCGCGCTGCGCGCGTCCTACATCCCCGGAGGCGTGATGGACCAACTGAGCACCGCCTTCCTGCAGGAATGCAAAGCCCTCATCGCCAACGCCACCGAGGCCAAGCTTTTCCGCCTCGCCATCCCAACCATCCTCTCCTACGCCCGCATCGCCCAGTTAGAAGGGTGGTATCGCCGCACCACTACCGTCACGGCCCTCTCCCCGGGCCTCGACCTCCCCAGACAGAAGGAGAACGAGGCAGGCCCCGAAAACACGACGGATACCGCCCTCCACCTCCTCCACCAGGCCTCCACCATCATCGACGCCCTCCCCGCCGCCATCGCCAACGGGTACCGCGCAGAGGTGGAGGAGACGCTCCGGCTGTTGTCCGGCCCGCGCTACGAAGCCGTCACGCCCGACGAGATTGTGGCCATCAAGGCTGCGCTGGTCTCGGGCCCGAGGGGCATTTCGACACACGTCGGGCATTGGTATACCTGTCGGAACGGGCATCCGGTGAGTGTTTGACTCTATCTAGTACTGGCTTTGTCTAATTATTCTTTGTGTCGAAATTTTTTTTTGGTTTTGGTTTTGGTTTTGTTTTGTTTTCTGCGCCCACTTCCGCCTCTTCCCAAGTCGTCTTGCCCCCCCCCCCCCCCCCCCCAGATGGATGTGTGTGGGAAAGAGAAGATGAGAGACGGTTGGCTAACAAGAGCAAAATGTTATTGTGTGATGATAATAGTTTGTGATTGGAGAGTGCGGCATGCCCATGGAGCTGGCCAGGTGTCCAGAGTGTGGCGAGGCGATTGGAGGGCAGAACCATATGGCCACGGCGGGGACGGAGAGGAATATGAGGATGGAAAGAGATTGAGAGGATCGCATCTTGGATGTATATTCGGGATGAGATTGCCGGTTGTGATGTCGAGTACATGAGTGTTGGTCGCGAGGTATGCTCCTGTGGTGGGAGACCCGAGGGGGTATGGTATGTGCTGCTGGCGGAAGATCACATAGAGGGTCCGGAAGGTAGGCATTACCGACTTGCAGTTGTGTAACTAATTGACGAGATAATTACTGCATTCACTTCAACGCCCCTTTTTCTTCTCCACCTGCGTCTCCTTTCCCATTCACACCCTGCCCCTCCACCGCATCCCTCCTCACCCATACCTCCCCGATAGGGCACCCCTCGCGCTCGACGCAAACCCACTCCCCGATGCCCATCTCCTGCGGAGCCATCCTGACCCCGCGCCCGCCGCCGCCCACAATCAAGTTCCCGGGCCGGTACGTCTCGTCGACCTGCATGCGCCGGATCACACTGCCGTGCACGCGGGCATTCGCGGGAATGTCACGCACTTCGCCGCAGGGCAGGGGCCAGCGGATGGGCTTCCAGGTGCCGTCTTGCTGGAGATCCATGCGGCGGAAGGGGAGGTATCTGTTGGATTGGTTAGCAGATTGTTTCGTGAACGGGTGGGGTTTTTGGCGTGATGGAGAAAGGGAGAAAGGCAAGAGGGCAAAAATAAACAATAAAAGCACCAAATTTGGGAATGCATACTCCATAATCTTCCAAGCCAGGACGGATGTATGACTTAGGCCACCGCCGAACTTGAGAGAGTCGTGGATGAGCGCGGAATGAGCTTTGTGCATCATTTCTTTGAAGGTGGGTGGATTGTTCGATGACTCGCTGGAGCTGCTGCTGCTGCTGCTGCTGCTTGTGTTCGAGGCAGTTGAGTTGGCGGCGTTGTTGAAGCCAGACTGTTGGAAGAGCTTTGGAGTGCTGGTGCTCGGACTGCGGACCATGATGTTCGGAATGGGAGGGGGAGGATGGCTAGTAGGAGATGTTTCCTTCGCGGTGGATGTGTCTGGCTCTTGGTTCGCCGACGTCATGCACATTTCGTCGAGGGCTTCGACACATCCCAGCTCGCGGACTTTGTCGAGGTCGAAGTGCAGGCCAGCTTTCATTGCTTCGTGAACCATCCAGACTAGAGGAACGTGGCTGGCTGATTTGGACTCGGGGAGCATTTCCCACCCTCCACCAATGTCGGCGTGGCCCCCTGCGAACCAAACTTCATCGATATCTTGGTCAGTTTCATCTTCGGAATCTGCCACAGAATCGACTTCAGGATCCTCGTCGTGAGGGTGAGGGGCAACTGAGAACTCGGACTTGGCGTCGTGATGGGCATTGTCCATGGCCTCGCCGTCCGTCATGCGTGACCGGCGAGAGCGGGCTGAGTGAGAGCGGGCACGGTAGGGTGCTGCGTCGTCCGGGACATCTAGAGCACATCGCTTCCGTCCACGGCCCGTGCCATTGGAGGGTTTACCTGCTGAAAGACTACCTCTCCTCTGATTCTTTTCACTGGAATCTTGGGGTTTCTGCTTCGCCGGACTGCGGCCCTTTGACTTCTTCTGGCCACGGTCGCTCTGGTATATGAGATCTTGCCTGAACTTGGCACGGCGCTCGTCAATGCTGACAGCGTGACGGATGACTTTTGCTGAAGTGCGCGCGGTGTACGGAAACTTGCTGCGCTCCATCCACGCCGTCTCGAAGCGAGGCACGCTATTGACGGTGTCGAAAAGACCCAGGAAGCGGATGCGGCGGACAGGACGCGAGAAGGTCTCACGGAAACCCTTCATGAAGGCGTACATCTCCTTCTTTTTCTTGATGCCCTCGGGTGTCTTGTTGCCTTGGCGACCCTGCCAGTTGGAAAACGCCTTCCATGCAAAGACGACCATTTCCTCGTTGCCGTGGGAAAGGAGACCGACATAGTCAAGCATCTCCGCCAGAAACCGAGCGATGTAGGCGCCGCGAGAGAAGCCGAAGATATAAATCTCATCGCCGGGGTTGTAGAAGCGCATGAGAAAGCGATAGCCCCCGACGACATGTTGGTCGAACGATGAACCGACGGCCGAGTCTTTGGCTTTCATGTACCAGGACTTGATCCGAGCTGCTGTGCCGGTGTGACTAAGGCTGTTTGACACGACATATGTACCGATTCCAGCTTTGCACAGTCAGTTGTCGTGAACTGGACGCAAGGATGAGATCCATAACCTACGTTGGTAATAGTGATCTATGATGAGGTTCATTAGTACTGACAAGAGTCTCCCATTCATTCCGAAGAGAGGTAATTACATACACTGATCGCTGGCTGTCCTGTCTAGCATCCGGAAGATCTTGAGAATGTTGCTGTCACTGTCATCGCCATGGAACTTGTTTCCTGTGCCATCGAAACAAAGCACGATCTTCCGGGGCCTCCGATGTGAGCATGAAGTCCGAGTGCGATGCGCTGGTCCCATGTTAGGGGTGACTGGGCGGCTGGGAACGTGGGTTGAGAATAATTCTTGGTGGGCGTCGAGATGGGAGTCCATTGCTGTGTTCATAGCCTGGTTGTTCCCTTCATTCCCGCTCGGGTTCAAGTGGAATTCTGCCATGTTTTTACACTGGCTGGATCATGGAGCTGGCGGCGTGTTTTGGGGGTCACGAAACGCAACTTTGATGGCCAGACTTGTGATAACCTGTTGCTACTGGGCCTCATTGAGTCATAGCTTCACCTATGTCGCCTTTATTGCGCTTGGGGAACGCGCCGATACCCATCTCTCCGAGAGCCTCTCGATCGGGACTGGACCCCGCTCGTGATACACATGCAGCCACTTACTCGGTGTCTCTCATTTCCTTGGGTCCGTTGCCGATCCTCTCCCAATGCGAGCCCGACATTCGGATCGGCCGGTCGACTGCAGCCCGCAGCCCGCAGCCAGCCGTGTCTGCTAATCATCGGGTTGGTCGAAGACGAGCACCCTGTGGTAACCCTGATTGTCAACATTAGCCGAGTTCCGTGGGCACTGGCCCGCATCTTCGCCGACCACTCTGGTGGTGAGATGCATGGCGAGCCTATCAGAGGCACTCTAATTGCAGGCCCCGGCTCTCAGCTGGCATGCGGTCTGCAAGGGAGACGGAATAGGAACAGCCGGCCCACTCGGTGACGGTGGACATGTTCGTCCAGCGGTAACAGCGGCTCGAGGGAGAGCCGCTGACGGCTGCTGTCGTACTAATAATTGTGATGTGGAGGTGATGGCATTGGCTCGTGTCGGGTGCTTGGCCAGATGGATTCTGAGATCACAACCCAAGTGTATTGCACACTGTGCAGCCCCGGACGAGTCATCCCCGGACGAGTGATCTTCAGAGTTGATCTCCTCTCAGAGTGCCACTTGGCCTCAACATCCTGTCTGCGAGCAGGGGCTGGAAGCTGGGCAATGATCCAGATGACGGGAAAATGGACTCGTGAAAAACTGCAGGGGATTCCCTCAGGAAGTCCTGGAGAATACGAGCGAAAAATGAATTATGAACACTAAATCCATATCGAACGTATCGACAGCGTCCGCCGCATAATAAGCTAACGGATTCGAGATGGACTTGGCTTGTCTTGCGATGCGGTTTGTGATGCGGGATTCTTTGTTTCTTTTTTTCTTGTGTTTTGTTTTCCCCCAAATTCAACGCTAGGTTCCGGGCCGCACCCTCCTTGGCTTCGGCTCTCATCCGGACCGCGCCGATCATTGGCCCTGCAGGGAAACCCTGAGATCTCCCCCCGCGCCCCACTGATCGACAAAATAGTTCTGGGCTCCAGCCCTCCACTGAGCGATCACTGCATCGATTGGATGCATGCGACTCTGCCACTCTGAGGACTTTTGGGGGCTAAGCCAATTTCCGTCAGCCGCTGCAGCACCCCGACGCTCTATCTCATCGGTCCCGCGATTGGATTGTCGGGATCATCGAATTGGACCCTGGAAAACAGGGCTAACGAAAGCATTTGGCAAGGAAATCGCGTTCGTCGTGCGACATGGCTGCAGAGGCGGCCTCTGTGATTTGCTTGGGGCCTTGGATGCTCCTCGGGTGCTGCTCTTCCAGGATTCGTTCGTTGCAGCATTGCAAGCCCACACAGCCCAACCTCCCGTTGTTGTTGGGCCCGGGCAAGATGAGAGGGTGGGTGAGACAGACCGCCCGTGTGAGACACGCAGCATTATGACCCACCGGGGTCTGCGTGGTGTTGTGCCACACGCAATTGGACGATTGGGATTCCATGAGAGCCAACACTGTTGCACGGCGTCAGACGGCCTCGGCGCGCCCAGGGTCGCGAGCGGGAGGGTCGCCGGGAGTTCCGTTATGAAGCGGCTGCACTCGCGCTCGCATGGCTTTCGTTCTTCCGCTTCCCCTCGCTGGCTTGTAGTGTGTCGCAGAGCGCATTGACTTCCTTGTCTGTTTCACCCGTGGCACTGAGCCCCAGAGTTGCAAGCAATGGCTCCTACGCAGAACGGGGAGAAGACCAATGGGTCCGAGGTGGTGAACAGCGTCAGCCCCAGCAGCATCAGCTCGAAATCTTCGGCCGGCGCCGGCGAGAAACTCGCAAGCCGGGCAAAGCCCAAGCCCGCGCCGAACAAGCCCGAGTCGACAAAGGCGGACAAGCAGGGAGTCGCCAACGCATTTAAACGACACGGCCAAGTACTCCAAGCCAGTGTCAAGCCATTGCCCAACCAGAACGGCGCAGGAACCTTCTACGAGGCCAAACGATGGGGAAAACTCAGGGATGATATCAAGGCCCTGCGATCTTCGGGTAAGCCATGGCAAAAACCGTTCGACGGCAAAATTGTCAGCTGATAGGGCATTCCAGATTGGAAGACGCTGAAGACCATGATCCTATCCAAGGTCAAGGGCGAAAAGTTGGTTGACGACAAGACCATGATCATGGAACGTGTCATCCAGCTAGTCTCCAACCTGCCCAGCAACTCGAGGTTACGCGTCGAGTTGACGAACACTTTCTTGAGCGAGCTCTGGTACTCGCTAGAGCACCCTCCGTCGCGGTACATAGGCGATAAGTATCAGTACCGCCAAGCTGACGGGTCCTACAACGTGGGTCTCGCCGTCGCAAACCTGATGAGTGCTCAATAGCTGATGGTACCCCCCAGAACATCATGTTCCCCCAGATGGGAGCCGCGGGAACTGCGTATGCCCGGTCCGTCAACGCTAATGTTCTTCGACAAGGCGCCCTGCCAGACCCTAGCCTGATCTACGACTCGGTCATGAAGCGCACCGAGTACAAGAAGCACCCAAACAATGTCTCGAGCGTTCTCTGGTACTGGGCAAGCATCATCATTCACGGTACGTGCAAGAGCCGGGGTATTTTTAGCCGCTGGCTCTGACTTGGTTTGCGTAGATTTGTTCTGGACAGACTACCGTGACATCAACCGGTCCAAAACATCCTCCTACCTTGATCTATCGCCCCTGTATGGCAGCAACCAAGAAATGCAGGACACGATCCGGACATTCAAGGATGGCAAGTTAAAGGCCGACTGCTTCGCCGACAAACGCCTGCTGGGCATGCCACCAGGGGTGGGAGTGCTGCTGATCATGTTCAATCGAGTGCACAATCACATTTGCGACAACCTCATTGCAATCAACGAGGATGGAAAATTCACCCCGCCGTCCCCGGCTCTGGGAGGGGAGAGGGCCGCAGCCGCGTGGAAGAAGTACGACAATGACCTGTTTCAGACTGCTCGCCTGGTCACTTCTGGCCTGTACATCAACATCACGCTGCTTGATTACGTGAGAAATATTGTCAATGTGAGTGACCTTATGTTCCCTTTACCGTCATACAGCCCCTAACCTGGCTCAAACAGCTGAACCGCGTCGACACCACGTGGACCCTCGACCCCCGACAAGACACCGGCATCGATGTCGGCACTAACCAGGGCGCCGAGCGCGGGACAGGCAACGTCGTCTCGGCCGAGTTTAATCTCTGCTACCGGTGGCACAGCTGCATCTCGGAGAAGGACGACAAGTGGATTGAGGAGTTCTATTACGACTTGTTTGGGAAGCCCGGCTCCGAGATCACGGTCCCGGACTTAATGATGGGCTTCGCCAAGTTCGAGGGCAGAATTCCCGAGGATCCGCAGGAGCGGCCTTTTGGCAGGTTCAAGAGGGGGCCGAATGGCAAGTTCAGTGACGATGATCTCGCCGAGTGCATCACATCTTCCGTCGAGGACTGCGCTGGCTCTTTCGGTGCGCGCAACGTGCCCGCGTCGATGCGTGCCATCGAAATTCTGGGCATCGTCCAGGGCCGGAAGTGGAACGTCGCGGGTCTGAATGAGTTCAGGAAGCACTTCGGCCTCAAGCCGTACGAGTCGTTTGAGGACATCAACTCGGATCCCGGCGTCTCCGAATCGCTTCGGCGGCTGTACGACCACCCGGATTTTGTGGAACTCTACCCGGGATTGGTGGCCGAGGAACACAAGGAGCCCATGGTGCCTGGCGTCGGTATTGCGCCGACTTATACCATCTCCCGAGTGGTCTTGTCGGATGCCGTCTGCCTCGTTAGGGGTGATCGCCACTACACCGTCGACTACAACCCCCGGAATCTCACCAACTGGGGATACAACGATGTTCAGTACGATTTGAACGTCAATCACGGCTGCGTGTTCTACAAGCTGTTTATTCGCGCGCTCCCGCATCATTTCAAGTACAACTCGGTCTACGCGCACTACCCCATGGTGGTGCCCTCCGAGACCGAAAAGATCTTGAAGGACCTCAAGCGTGACCATCTGTTTGACTTTAGTCGCCCCACTCGTCTCGGTCACGACACCGAGGTCGCGTCCTTTGAGGGAGCCCAGCGTGTGTTTGCTAACCCCGAGAAGTACAACGGGACGTGGCATGCGAACATGGATGTGCTTGCCAGCCAGGGCAAGGCGAAGCTCACTGGCGATGCGACTGTCCACAATACTCGCCGCCGTGAAATCAACCAGCCGCTGGTGACTGCCGACCTCGTATCTCAAGTCAAGGCATTTTACCGCAAAGTGACGGAACAGCTGCTCAGCGCCCAGAGCTACCATCTCGGCGGCCACAGAATGGTCGACTTGGTCCGTGACGTTGCCAACCTTGCGCCCGCGCACTTTGCATCTGGCGTCTTCAACCTCCCCCTCAAGACCAAGGAGAATTCCAAGGGCATTTACGACGGGCACCAGCTCTATGCCGTGCTGTCGACCGTTGCAGCAACGGTGTTCACAAACCCCGACCCCGTGCAACAATTTCCATTGGTCGAGGCAGCCAAGACGGTCGCAAGGCAGTTGGCATCCGTCGTTGAGCGCACAGTCAAGAGCCCGAAGGCGAAGAAGAATGACCCTCTGAGCGCCTACGGCGCGCAGTTGATCAAAGGCTTGTCCAAGGCTGGGCTTAACACCCACGATGTCACCTGGGGTCATGTCATGGCGATCTGCGCCGCCATCGTCCCCTATCAAGCGAAACTGGTAAGTTGCTCATCGCATTGATCGACTGCCTTGTCCTAACGCCCATGACAGTTTGCGGAAGCAGTCGACTTCTATCTCTCGCCCAAGAACGCAGCCCACCTCGAGGCAATCCACTCCCTCGCCGTGCAGCCGATGTCCGAGGAGGCGGATGCGCTGCTGCTCGGCTACGCTCTCGAAGGCATCCGCCTCTCGGGTGCCACCAAGCTTCACTTCCAAGCCACAGCAGCCGACTCGATCCCCACAAGCGACGGCACGGAAATTCTGGTCCAAGCGGGCAACCGCATCACGGTCACCTCGGTAAGCGCCGTTGTTCATCCTCCTTTCTCTCCCCTACTTCACTCTTTTGCCCAACTCGTGACTGACCACTCACGATCTGCAGTGCCCCGAATCCGACGTGGTCGACCCTTCCCGCCCGCGAGAAACTTACATCCACTTTGCGGCACTGCCCAACAACTCCCTTCTCGGAGGAGGCCGCGACATCAGCGAGGCCGCGCTGACCGAAATGTTCCGTGCCCTGTTCAAGCGCAGGAATGTGAGGCGTGCGCCCGGCCCGCAGGGCGAGTTGAAGAAGGTTGTCGGCGTCAAGGGCGACGGAGGCGAGGTAGAGTATCTGAGGGAGGACTGGGGCGTGAAGGGGGAGTGGCCTGTTACGATGAAGGTTTGCTGGGATGAGGAGTGATTGGACCTGTGGATGGTGGTGGATGGAGATGGGGTTGGATTGGGGTGATATTTCGAATGATGCGGGTTCGTCCATGGACCACGAGCTGATACCAGTTTGCTTGTTACTGTAGTTGCTGCTTTAACCGTCTGCTCTGCTAGTCTAGTCTGCTCTAATGTCCTTCTCCCGAGCCATAGGTATTATGTTCGTTCAAGCATCCGAGTTAGAGGACCTACCCGGCGATCCCAGGCCCCCCCCATTTATCATTCTGTTTTCATTCCCCCCTTTTTTTTTTCTTTGTCTTTTTTCCCCCCAGTACTCACAAGTTCGAGGTCCTGTATCCCAGAAATGTTCTCTCCAGGGGTCCCGGCACGGGTTTGCCGCTGCCCCCTCTTGTGAGCCAAGGCACGCAGTTCTTCAGTGTCGAACCACCAATGACATGGGTTTGTGACAAAGCAAAGACGTCATCTACGAAATCACACAACCAATCCGGATCTCACGTCTGCACCATCTTTCAACGACTTGGCAAAGCTTGATCTTTTGTCGAGAAAATATAAATATAACTGACTAGTAGCATTGGGCAGTTTTGTTTGACAATATCAAGGACCCGACACTACCTACATCTTCGCAATGCCTCAACACATCCCCTGGCAAGTGAGCGTAAAGGACCACCCTGGATCCTCGGAGCATGAAATCAGAAACGAGCCGGACTGGGTTAAACTGCAGGCCCATGCCATTGGGCTCAAAAACCATGATGGCCGCCGGCCGGGCCTCTCGCATGCCCACGACCGTGAAGAGGAGATCGAGGAGTCACGCCAGCGGCGCGAGGATCTTCAGCGCAGGGTGGATACCGGAGACCTGGTCAACTTTCGGGATTTGATTGAGAACCAGGAGGACTTCCATCTGCGGTATCCAGACAATCGGTCGCTGGGCTGGCGCTACGTGCTGGAGACAACGGAGGACTGGGTCAAAAACCAGCAGAAATGGCCCGTCAATATTGAAAAGTGGGAGAAAGAGAAAGAGGAGGCGGAGAAAAAGAAAAAGGAGGAGGGAGAAAAACAGCGCAACACCGATCCTGATCGCAGTGATCAGGGAAAAGGGCAGCAGGACGAAAAAGAAACCAAGGAGGAGGACAAGAAACCAGACCTCACCCCGCAAGAGCGATCCCTGCTGGAGACATTGAAGCGCGAGTCGCGTACCGTTGCCAAGCTCAAGGCGAACGACGGCAAGCGAAAATCCCCCCAGACACACAACCGCTCGTCCATCACCATCGACGAGCAGGACCAGTTCACCCCCGATAACTGGCTCCCGCGCTGCCCAGACCTCATCCGGCTCACGGGCAAACACCCGATGAACGCCGAACCGCCGCTCACCCGACTCCTCGAGGCCGGTCTCATCACCCCCAACGAACTACACTACATCCGCAATCACAGCTCCGTCCCCCGCCTCCTGTGGGAATTCCACCGCCTCGACATCACATACAACAACGACACCCTCTCCCTGACCATGCAGGAACTCAAAACCCGCTACGCCGACGCCGTCATCAACATCCCCATCGCCATGGCCTGCGACGGCAACCGGCGCAAGGAGCTCAACCTCGTCCGCAAAACCAAAGGCGCCAACAACGCCGCCGGCAATGTCGGCTGCGCCTACTGGAAAGGCCCCACCCTCCGCAGCGTGCTCCTCTCCGCCGGCGTCCCGCCCAACTCCGCCCTCATCGACAAGGATGACGCCAGCAAAACCGGAACCCGGTACTGGGTCAACTTCGCCGGCGCCGACGCCCCCAGCGAAGGGCCCTACGAGACCTCCATCCCCCTCGACTACGCCATGGACCCCGCCAACGACGTGCTCCTCGCCATGGAAATGAACGACCTGCCCCTGCCCCCCGACCACGGTTACCCCGTCCGGGTCATGATCCCGGGCTACATCGGCGGGCGGTGTGTCAAGTGGCTGCGGCGCATCTGGATCAGCGACCACGAGAACACCAGCTACTACCATGTGTGGGACAACCGGGTGCTGCCGCCGTTTGTGCGCGACAAGGAAGGGGAGATGGCCAAGGTGCTGTTTGAGCATCCGAGTACGGCCTGCCATGAGCAGGTGTTGAATTCGGTGGTTTGTCGGCCGGCGCATGGGGAAAGGTTCGAGTTACGTGATGCGGGGGAGGGCGGGAAGTATACGGTGAAGGGGTTTGCGTACAATGGCGCCGGGCATGAGGTGCAGATGGTGGAGGTGTCGTTGGATGAGGGGGAGAGTTGGCTCTTTGCGGCGAGAGAGTTTCCCGAGTATCCCGTCCGGCATGGGAGGAAGTTTTGGACGTGGGTGTTTTGGGCGGTGGAGGTCGAGTTGGCAGATCTGGTGAGGGCGCCGAGCGTGATGGTGCGGTGCTCGGACGCGGGCAAGAATATCCAGCCAAGGGAGTTTAAGTGGAATGTGCTGGGGATGATGAATAATTCGTGGTATACAGTCAAGGCGGAGACGGTGCTTGATGGGGACGGTCGCGGCCCGGCTGTGTTGTTCCGACACCCGACGGAAGCTGGGGCTTCAGAGGGTGGATGGATGCAGCCGTCTGAGGAGCTCAAGATTGCGCAGGCCAAGCAGGACGCGGCAACACCGCAGAAGCAGTTTACCCGCGAGGAGATCGAGAAGCACGACAAGGAGGGCGACTGCTGGATCGTGGTGGACAACAAGGTGTACGATGTGACCAGCGTGCTGGCTTGGCACCCTGGCGGCAAGACGGCCATCATGTCGCACGCAGGGAAGTGCCATTATGACACGACCGACGATTTTGCCAGCATCCATGACGACTATGGATACCAGAAGTTACATGGCGCGTTCCCCCCTTTTCTTTTGTTTCCCTGGGATATTCAGCTCAGACTAACACCTAATACAGAATGTATCCTCGGCGCAGTCACCGAAAAGACGGCCAACTACATCAAACAGACAGCGGAAACAGCGGCCAAGGAGCGGGCCAAAAACGCGCAGCAACAAGACGAGAACACCCACCTAGCCTTACAGAAACATCGCTGGATACCAGTCAAGCTAGTTGACAGACGCGCAGTCTCCAACGACACACGCACCTACACCTTTGAGCTGCCCCCTGGGAAGCCCGAGCTGGGGCTTGGAACTTGTCAGCACATTCAAGTCGGTTTCCACCTAGAAGACAAGATGCTCGTCCGGCCGTACACTCCAACCAGGCCAGTGATGCCTTCTCCTCCCTCTGACCAAACCGGCAACGGCGTCTCTGGAAGGGCAAATCAGGAAACGAGTAAACCACCCACTCCCCCAGACTCACCCACCCACAGTTCCGAGCCCCCACCCAACCCACCCCCTAGCAAGGAACCCAAACCCGGCACCTTCGACCTCACAATCAAGACCTACTTCCCCACCCCAGCCGAACCAGGCGGTGCCCTATCCAACCTGCTCGACTGCATGCCGCTGGGCGAGGAAGTCGAGATCCGCGGGCCGACAGGTGACATCGTCTACCTCGGCCACTCCGACTTCCTCATCAGCGGGCCCTTCTCCCCACAGCAGCCCCGCAAACTCCACTTCCCTCGCGTCAGCCTCGTCCTCGGCGGGTCGGGCATCACGCCGGGGTATGCGCTCATGGCGGCGATCCTGCAGCGGGAGGGGGACCTGACGGAGGTGCGGGGCGTGGATGCCAACCGGACGGAGGGGGACATACTCTTGAAGGAGGACCTGGATCGGTTTGAGAGGGAGAGTGGAGGACGGGTAAAGGTGACGCATGTTTTGAGTCGGGCTGGGGAGGGGTGGAAGGGGGAGACGGGGAGGGTGGATGCGGAGGTGCTGAGGCGGGTGTTGTTCCCGCCTGGGGAGGGGAGTGCCGTGTTTCTGTGTGGGCCACCGGGGCTGGTGCAGAAGGCGGCTTTGCCGGCGTTGAAAGGTATGTTTACAGTACCTCTTCCTCTCAAGTCCAAACTGGCCAAAGTTTGAGGATGGGTTGCCAACTGACTGCTGTCTGACAGAATGGGGATATGTGGAGGATGAGAACATGTTTGGGTTTTAGGGGGGTGTGGTGCGCCCGTGAAAGCAAAACGGGTTTCAGGGCACCTCTTGGAGAATGAGGGGCGCCAAAAAAAGTCCAAATAGGCCGTTTCTTCTTCATGGAGATATTCCTCCTCTCCTAGCACTAATTAGGTGACGAAGAGACCGTCTATTTGACTTCCTCGAGCATAGATGTGCCCAGGGGGAAACTCGTTGAAGGCAAGGGGATGGTGGTAATTATGGAAGCGAAAAGTAATGGCGGTGCAATTGATTACGATAATTACAGGATGGTAGCGACGAATAGTGCAGAGGCGTGGCAGAGCTTCACGACATGAGAGGGGGCTACCCGGGAGCTGGATAATGATGCCGGCCGAAGACGCAACCTTGGCTGAAGAGGGCTTAAAATCTAGCCGTTTAAGATGCTTTTATTAGCGACGCGCGACTCTCGCTGCCTATAAGGGAGCGACAGGCAAGGTTTCAATTCCTTGGAAGTCACTGCTTGGCTGCGGAATTTTATATCTTATAGAGACAAAGACCCGCGCAAGCCTTCTATCACACAATCTTGACTCTCCGGATGAACTTCTAGGGATATCCTCTAGCCCACTCGTCCTTTGGCTTTGCGCGATCGAGATCTGCCGAATCAAAATAACCAACCCGCACGTGCGCGTCTTCTTCTCCCGGCTTCTCGGCCAGAATGAGCCCATGCTCTCGCATATACGGGAATCCACCGGCCCGACCGTGTCCCATCCTCCAACTCACGGGACGTAAGTGAACCTGTTTCCACGCCGCACAGCTCAAGCCTCAGGGGATCTACTTCGAAAAAAAGGGTGTGGTGGTTTGTTGGCAGCTCAGGGTGTTTCATCTTCACGACGTAGGGGTCGGCCAAGCTCGACGCCGTTGGATGGTCCACCGAGGGAAGGGCCGCGACTCTCTCCGTGCTTGAGCATGAGAGGTGCCTGGAGACGACTCTGGTTTTGCTAATCGGATATGATGCTCCTGCCGGCTAGCCTTTGGGGTCGAGTGGGTCGGCTAAGCGGCGATGAAAAGCAAGGGTGATGCTATACTGTCGCTGTTAGTTAGGTGGAACATTGGCACCACCAACACAAAACGCTATCGCTCAGCTATCTGCTCAGGGAGCACTAACACATGTACATACTTACGGCACCACGGCAACGGCTTTGCCCGTGTTTGCCGGGTTGCCCCTCCATCACACATCATCGAGCATTCGAGATTTAAACCTCATCCTTGAGCACTTCTCTTATATTTATTTACTATCCTCGTACTTAACACGCGGTCTAAATGCCTACCAAGTGTCACCTAGTAGCTCAGCAGCTAAGCAGCTCGTTCTGATATATCTATTTATATATTATATCTAGGCTAATCCATTCTGTACTAATTGCTCTGCCTATTATACTACTATCGAGATAGTTATATAGGAACTTTATTAGGTTGATGCAGAGTCACTGCATATAATGGTGGTGGTTCATAATATCGTCAATTCAGTATATAGTAGGAGTTGCAGAATCGTTGTTGCAAGCCAGCGTTTAGCTTGCAATATAGGATTCTACAGCTATAGGGCACGGACCAATCAGGGCTAGCCCTAATTAGTCAGCGTACACGCTCTCCCATTTTAATCTAATCTATAGGTACTTACTTAGCCATTTTCTATATCAAGTCCCCGGGCACGATAAGAAAATATAGTGCCCTTACTACGCTATTCGTAGTATTAGGTCGTTATAACCTTATAGAGCCTTCCTCGATTAAGCTCTATTTGACTAATCCTTTTGACTATAGTACGGTCGGGAGGCGCCACTTATAGGCTTAGCATCGCTCCCCTTATTATTTCCCTCGTCGATAGGGTACTTCTATAGTCTACTACGTTTCTAAGCTAGAGCGATAATTTCCTTATTTCTAGGCTCTAAGGATATCGTTTCTTTAGGTATACCTCCCCTATCTACCTAGTATTGTTCTAGTAGTTAAGGCAAGTATCGTATTTGATATACTATCTTCTAAACGTTATATTCGTTACCGAAACCCTTCTATTTAATAAGGTATTTATACCCTCTATATACCAGTTTATATTAAGTAATGTACTCGATTTTATAGTCTTTACCGGGCTCTAAATTAGTAGACTTGCCTAACTAGCTGTCCTTAACTAGGCCTAGTAGTAGCTAGACTTGATTAAAGGGGTCTTCTCTAAATAGAGTAGACGATAAGTAGGCGACTAAAATTACTAGATAGATACCTATATTAGGTAGAAAATCGAGCTTATAAGCTAGTCTATCTTATATATCGTTTAATAGTAAATAAGCCTATATACTATTATAATAGTTTCCTTAATAGGTTGCCTAGAAGGTAGTACCTATAATATAGCTATAAATAGACTCTATTACCTATCTTAAACTTAATATTATAGTGCCTTTTATTATATCGTCTTTTTACTCTTATAGCTATAAAGTCTATAGCTAGTTATATATCTTATTAAAGGAATTCTTATAATACTAGCTAGTTACTTAACGCTATAGCTAGTTAGGTTAGTACCTCTAATAGTTTAGCTAGTTTAAAGCTAAATAATAACTTATATAGCAAGGACTTTATAGGGTCCAAGTATATATTATTTAAATACTATTATAATAGTAGTAGAATTTCTAGCTAGTTAGAGTCTAGTTTTTTAAATATAAAGAACTATAAGGCGATTTCTATAGTCTAGTTTTTATATTTTACTAGGCTATCGGCTTATAGGTAGTAGGCCGCTATTATTAATAGCTTTATACCTAGTGCTTCCTATATACCTCTCTAGAGTACCGATATAAATTTATAATCCCTATCTAAGATAATAGTAGATAGAACTCCCTAGTCGGATAAAAGTAGTTGCTGTATTAGTATAAGGCCCTATTCTTCTATATTATATATAGAGTAGCTAGGGATTAATAATAATCGTTTAGAAGATTTATATAATATAGTTATTATATAGTTAAACTCCTTATAGTCTTTTAGTTACTATAGGGACCCTATTATAGGCGTTATTAGAAGGCCTATAATAAAATCTATTATAATAATATATATTGGTAGTATATCGGTTAGGCAAATTAGTTAATAGTTGCCGATAGGAGCGGTTCTATCTATAGTGTTCACTCTATAGGCTAGATAGTGCTTTATATATTTTTTTACCTAGTATATTTTCTACTTAAATAATATACTATATAAGTTGTATAGTATTTATTCTTCGCTAAAGTGATACTTTTCGTTATATATAAGGCTTATTATTTGCTTTATTAGGCTATATAGTATATATAGTATATATAGGCCGTTAGCGCGGATATTATAGAATAGGTTATCGATAAGGACAAATAGTAGTCTATAGTATAAGAAAATGCCGCTACTTTTAGTAGTCTCCTTCCTACCTTTAACGAGGTTGCTAATAATAGTAGTATACTTCTTATTAGATTTATATTCTTTAATAAATTAATACCTTAAATCGTCTTCTAATCTCGCCTCGACGAAAGCGAGCTATATATTGTCTAATATAGCCTTACTATCGTCTTGCTTAGTAGGGTCCGTTAGTACCTTTAACCGACTAAGGGTATTAGATATAAAGTTTAACCTTTAGATAGATAATAGATCTTAAGGTTATACTATAAGAGGTAGACTAATATATTAATTAAGCGACGATTAGCCCTATTGGTTAAGCTAGTATCTAGGGTAGTTTATTTAGCAATACCTTATATAGTAGTATAGTCGGTCAATACTATAACTAGTAGCCTTACCAAGTATACTATAGTCCTTAACTTCTTAATACTCTATACTAAATAAGCGACTTCCTATTCTAATAGGCTGTATTGTATCTTAGTCTTCTTTAATCTATAACTAAGAAATATTATAGGTAGTACTTAGTTAGAGAGGATAACTATACCAGGTTCCTACCTATAACTATCTTATAAATAAAAGATTATAACCCTATAACTATATTCTAGATATCCGTTAATTTATAGGAATAACTACTTATTCTTTATTAAAGTAGTATAGTATTGTCGGGTTATTGCTATAAATAATATTCTAAATAGCTTTAAAGGATACTAGCTCGGCTAGGGTAGGGTTAAACTTAGTCCAGGTATAGTAGCCGGTTCTTTTACCTAGGTTACCAGCAGTAAATTTCCTAGACTTATACCTATACTCTAGTAGGCTTACTTTATACTATTATAATAGTTCTACTAGTTTAGTATAGTATAGAATAAGTTACTATAGGAAGCTAGATATATTAATATATTACTCTAGCGCCTTTAGAGTAGTTAGAAATGCTAGTTATCAAAAGGCTTCTACTCTCTAGGGGGTATTTGTTAGGCCTAGGCTATTAATATAGAATCCGAGTAGCTGTACATTAGGGTATCCTATATAGGACTTTATTAGGGAAATTATAATATTTTTACTACTAAAGAGCTTAAAGATCGTTTTTAGATATATAATATAGTCCTCTACTATATTAGAATAGATTATAATATTATCGATAAATACCTTATAATATAATAAGTAGTTAGCTAGTAATCGGTCTATAAACCACTAGATATATACTAGTAAATTTTATTATCCTATTAGATATACTATAGGTTGTTCTAGTCTATATAGACTAATTAGGGTAAACCGGTTATAATATATAGGGTAGACTCTAAACTAATAGAAGAATAAGGTTATATCAATAGTAGTAATAAATAGCTTGCCCTATAAGGCTATATTTATATCCAATTATTATAGTAAAGGGTAGTTATCTAGTACTATAACTTTGTTTAGTAGTTATAGGTCGATAACTACTCTTCCTTTTACCTCGCCCTTAACCATTCGCTATACTATAAAAATAGGGTAGGTAAAAGGGGTAGCCTCTATAGTATACTATATACAACCTTAGGTATATAGTATATCAAACGTTTTATCTAGTATAGCTCTATTATATTGATTTAATAGATATAATCGTACCTTAACCTTCTAGTTCTACTATCCTTCTACTAGGGGTATCTTTATTTAATCTTCTATTAGTATATTAATTAATCCGCTATTGGTCTATAACGACGGGTAGTTGTTAATAATATTTATAAAGCAATTGGCTGTCTACCTATCTATTATATATATATATATACCTTTAGGTATAATAATTTCTAGTATAATTATACCTATTTTTAGCCCTAGGGTTAAATGCTTTTTAGGCACTAGTAGTTTATTGCTATCGTTAGAATTGCCGAAGGTATCTTATATAATATTAAAGATATAGTTACTAAAGGGTATACTAGGTATTTTATAGTCTAGTATACTACTATTAGCCGTCTCGACATTTCTTTAGTTTACTATAATACTATCCGAGATAACTACTTTTGCTTTATCGGTTAATAGGAACTTAGTATTAAATAGTATTATATCTATATATTAAACTACTAGTAAAATAGGGTTAATATTGGCGGCTACCAATAGGCTAGTAATAGCCTCTATAGCTATATTTATAGTTATAATAGTAAATATTATTCTCTATAAGTAGGCGAAAAAGCCGCTATCCTATATTTCCTTAATCCTCCTAATAATATAGCGCTTTAGTATTATAATAATATCTCCTATAGTATTTTTTATAGCTACTACCTTAGGGGCTCTTACTTCTATAACTATATTATAGGCGGCTATATAGTAAGAATTAAATATAAAAGAGTGGCTTTTTAGTAATAGTTTATATTCTACTAGGAATATTATTTCCTAGCCTAGGAAAAAGGAAATTTATCTTATAGTTATAACCTTTTAAATATAGGATATTAAATATATTTATATACTAAACTTTATTATAAAGTCGAACGACTAGAGAGTTATATCTTTATTTCTATAGTTAATCCTAGCTTAGTATATATTTATAAAGTGGTTGCTAAGCAGTAAGCCTAGGGCTAGAGGATTAGTAACCTAAGTAGAGTACTAAAATTTTATTAAGGTAGCCTTGCCTCCCTTTATACTAGGTAGGTAAATATTAAAAGTAGCCTACTAACTAAGGCTTAGTTTCTTATTACCAATACCTTTAATTTTCCCTTTTTAGGGTTTAATAGAATATATTATTTGCAATAGTAAGGCTTATAAAATAATCGATTAGCTAGCGCCTAGGTTTAAATATATTTTAATATCCCTATTACTAGATTATATTTAAGCTATTACTCTTAGGTATATATAATTGCCTAGTAGGCTATTATTTATAGCAGCTACTAGCACTAATATATTTATAACTAGTAGAGTAGTATCTTATTTAATTGCTAGAGTACTAGTATTATATAGCTCTATTTCTAATATTATTTAGCTAGCCTCCTCTTTCTTATCTAGTCGATTAAGGGTGCCTATTCTAGTATTTTTATATTACTTTAAATTTTTAAATAGAGCATTTCTAATATCCGATAGTTTACTATAGAAGCTATAAGTCTAACGTTCTATATTAATAATATTGCTATTATAGTTCCGTTAAGCTAGTAAGGATCCCCTTCTATAGTAAGCTTTAATATATAGGTGTATCTCTTATTTAGTTAAGAAGGTTTTATAGTACTTATAGTAAGTAAGCTCTATATCTATAACTATATATATAATAGCTATATTAGCTAATAATATTAATATTTATAAAGTATCGGAATTGCTATCCGATTAGTCGGCTTCTATATCTAGGTTAGCGTTATTATTAGCCTAATATACCTAATTATAATATCGATTATATTTATAGTACTCTTAATTATTATATTAGTAGTCCCGATCTTAGTTATCTCTCTTACTATTATCCTAGTAGCGGTTTTTATATTTATAGCCTTTATTACTTTAATTATTATAACGATTATCTCTATAGGGGGTATTATAGTATCTATTATATTTATATTCGCTATTATAGTTATATTAGCTAAAGTTCTAATAGTCTTATAACTAATAATAGTTACGATAGAATAGTAGTCTAGATATAAATAATTAGTCTAAAGTGCCTTAGAGGAGTATTTTTTATCAATTTTCCCTAAGGACGATTTATATCCCCTTAAAGATTTTTTCTAAAGGTAAGGATAATAGTCAAATATTATTATAAGTAGGATAGATCGAGACTCCTCGATTTCTTATATATACTAACTTAACTATATAAATTGCTTAGGAGATAGTAAATACTAATAAATATTAAGCTCTATTCTAGTCTAAACTTAGACTATAACTCCCTACTAATAAGTATTTCCGTCGTTAAGAATATCTATTAAATATACCTACTATAGCTTCTTCTATATATAATTAGATAAAGCTTATTTATCTTTATTAATTTCCTTTAATATTAGGAAAGTCTTATTAAAACGATAAGTAGCTATTATAGAGTCGGGTATAAACCGCCCTTTTAGGTTAAATAGTATTATCTATAGGCCCTATTACTATAGATATTAATATTAGATATTTATAACTTTATTAGTCTATTATAAGATAGCTAGTCTATCTAATAAGGTCTAGAAAAAGGATAGTATTTATTACTCTAATATTATAAATATATCCTTATCCTCTAGGAAAGTATTAATATATTTAATAAAATAGTAGATATTAGTAAAAATAACGTTTTTTCTATTATTAACGACTCTAAGGCTTAATAGGTTATTAAAAGATAGATTAAATTATCTAATATCTTCTCTTTTAATCTTAAGGATATCGTTATAGCTAGCTATAGTACTGCTAGATTTATAGGACTATTCCTATCTATAAAGGAAGTATCGATAATAATAGCTATTATTGTTATATAGGTAGTGATCGTCTTTATTATCTCTATTATCCTTATTGCTAGGGTTACTACTATTACTACTAGCTCCGCCTATCTAGTAAATAGGAGGTAAAGGGACTTTGGGCCTCTAATCTCTACTACTTTTATTAGAACTATTTCGATTAAGATTATTCCGGGCGCCTATATCTATACCTTCTTCTAGGATTATAAACGTATAAGACCTCTATCCTATAGCTTCTTTTGGTATAGTACTTTCTCTCTTTTTATAATTGTCGCTTAGAGCCTCTAATATATCGAGTTAAAGGCTTAATTTAGCTTTAGAGCAAGCGAGTTATATATTAAGAGCTTCTATATTTTCTTATAGATATTAATTCTATACTATCTCTTTTTCGTTTAGGGCCTCCTAGACCTTAGTAGTTAATTAACTTAATTATATTTTAATAGCGTTATTAAAGTAGTTAAATATTTTATTAGCTATTTAAATAGAAAAGTTCTTTATTTTAGCTAACCAGGTATCTATCTTATTATTTAGCTATAATATCGATTCTTTATTTCTTTAGAACTTTTTAGGCCTTTTTTTCTTTACTTCCTTTAAGGTACTAACTTGCTAACTAGCTAGTTTATCTTTATATCTAGTAGTTTAAGAGTTATAAATTCTATACTCTAGTATTTAGATTAATAGGAGCGGTAGCTATATTAGGCTATAGGATTTGTTTATTTTAGCTATTTCGGCTTATTAAAGAGATAAAGGAACTAGAGTATCTCTAGAGATATATTTTTTAAGGACTATCTATTAGTAGTTTAATAAGGCTTATTAATAGGGGTCTAGCCCTTTCCTAGATAAAGGTATTCTAGCTAGTAAAATTAGTTAGATACTATTAAGAAAGGCTCTAAATAATATACTAGCTATTTACTATTAAGGTTACTCTAGCTATATAGGGTTCTAATAGGGAAGAGTAGATTTAAAAGGATTAGAAGGATACTACCTATAGCCTATTAAATTTTAATAAAGTAGGGGAACTTATAGTATTAAGTTAGTTAATTTTAGATATCTAAATTTACTAAAATTAACTACCTAGATTAGAGTAATAATATATAATATTATTATAGAGTAATAGAGAATAGTATTATTTATTGTTTAGGTATTTAAATTTACTAAATAGTTAACTTTACTAGGGCTTATATATCACTTATTATTATATATCTAAATTTAGTAATTATAAGGCGATTTATATTAGAGGTAGTAAAGTAATAATAGTAGCGATTAGCGTTTTATACCTTTTATAATAGAATCGTCGTACTTATATATAGATTGTTCGAATAGCTCTTCTTTAGCTTTAAAGGAGAATAATAGGAGATGGTTGTCGACTAGATCTCTTAGTTGTAGCTACTATTTGATATAAAGTCACTATATATAATAGTGGTGGTTTCTAATATCGTCAATTTAGTATATAGTAGGAGTTAGAGAATCGTTGTTGTAAGCTAGCGATTGGCTTGTACTATAGGATTCTATAGCTGCGGGGTATGGATTAATTAGGGCTAGCCCTGATTAGTCAGCGCTACGCGCTCTCCCATTTTGATCTAATCTATAGGTGCTTACTTAGCCCTTTTTGGTATTAGAGGGTAAGTCCTATAGTAGTAATACCAAACTAGGATAGATAAGAATTTAGAATAGAACTAGGGATATATAGATTTAATAGCTTCTAAGGATAGTCGATTATATATAAAAGTATAGTCTAGCTAGGAGGCTAGAGCCAGAAATAGTAGAAGGCTAGAGGCCCGGAGTCCAATATAAGGCCTCCTTTCTTTTACAGTAAGAAGGATTTATAAATAGGGGCAATATAGGAGATAGAGATTTTTACCTAGCCTATATAGTACAGTTTCCTTTATAAATAGGAGTAAAAAGACTAGCGTGTCTATAGATATATTGGTGTAAGAATAATACTAATAATATTATATAACTCTAGTATCTAAAGTTTTAGGATAACACTTTAAAAGCTCTATTATAAAAATAATTTAACCTAAATAGTATTATAATTAGTTAAGAATTAGTTTTAAACTAGTTTAGAACTTATTTAGAATTAATTATACTTTAGTATCTTTAATATTAGCTAGTAATATATTATTAACCTAGCCTTTATTGTCACGGACTGACCGTATGGATGGCCTAGGGGTGGCTATAGTCGGGGCGCGGGACGCACCGGCAGCCAATCATTAAACAACCAATCAGAAAAGGATTACGCTAGGCAAGGTCTTGGCATCGTGATCCAACAGCGAGGCTCACTAGGATTACTAGGTGATCCAAGTAAGCTACTATAAGGGATCACCAAGGTACACTGGTGATCCAGGAGAAACGGATCGATATAAGTAGATAGTTAGTCACTTGTTCCGGGGGACTTGAGATGTTCCCTAGTAAGCAATACAAATAGTTGAGTACCAACTATACTATATAGACATTGCTTATACATTGTTGTGAACCCTTTAGCTTTACCGAATCATTTACCTAGTTAACCTATACCTTTAGTGAACCCTTTTAGAGCCGGGTCTGAAAGATTCGTTATACGTTGCTTACTCCCTTTGTCTCTATTACGGTTTAGACGAAGGTATCACTATTACGATATCCTCTAGCGGAGCGAATACCTAGACGGATCTTAACGCTATAATTGTAGCGCTCTAGGGCAAGATTACTACGCTTGAGAAGGACGTAGCCGTCAACCAGGATCTTATCAACGAGGTCTAGGGGAAGGTTGATAAGGTCGGGAGGGCTCAACTTAAGCTCGAAGCGCCTAAGAAGTACGATGGCAAGAAAGAGGATCTTTTATACTTTCTTACCAAGCTCGCGTTATATATAGAACACTACAACGTTCACTTCCCTAACGAAGCTACCAAGACACGCTATATAGCTTCGCGCCTTACGGGCCAAGCCATATAGTGGTTCGAGCCTACACTTAAGGATTATATCGCGAACAATAGCGATAAGTAGTAGTCCTTTACCAAGAAGGTGTTCGAGGACTACAACAAATTCGAGGAGGAAATCTAAAAGGTGTTTAGGGACCAGGATAAGAGGGTCTATATATAGGATAGGCTCGCTCGGCTAAGGTAGACTAAATCTATATTAGCCTATACGATTATATTCCGATAGGACTCTATAAAGGCGGGTATTAACGAGGAAGGCCTGATATAGCTGTTCTATAACGGGCTTAAGGAAGATATTAAGGACGAGCTATATAAGGAAGACCGGCCTAAGACGCTCGATATATATATAGCTAGGGCGGTTAGGATCGACGATAGGCTATATACTAGGAAGTAGTAGCGGAAGGGGTAGGGGCGGTTTATTGTCCTAGTATAAGGCGGCGGCGCTCTAGCTAACACTAAGAAAAAGCGACAGTACTATAGCACGTCGTACGGTACATACCTAGGTATTATAGATATAGACGCTATACAACAGCAAGGTAACAATAAATGGGGCGTCTAAAGTAAAAATAAAGTCGTCTGTTTTAACTATAGCAAGAAGGGATACTATAAACGCGACTATTATAGCACCAAGAAAAAATAGGAACCTATTCTAAGGTAGGAGGCTACTATAGTCGACAAAATTAAAACTCGAGTAGTCGAGGTCGCGGCCGCTAGCTATATATAGAGCGACCTTAAGGACGATATCGATTACTACCTGGAGGGGGAGGCCTAGGCGGAGGAATTCTACCGGGAGACCGCTAGGATTAACGATAAGGGTAGTATAGAACCTAGAAACGAGCTAGCCTAGCTACCCTAGAGGGAGCGGGTCGACGAGGACGAAGATAGGGAAGTCATACTACCCCTATAGGCGATCGGTATAACTATAGGACTCGGGTTTATACTAACCTAAGATACGGAAGGGTAGTAGTGGATATATAGTATAGGTAAGCAGCTAGGGCCTAACCTAGTATACCTATAGAACCGGGTAGTCGAGCTATATAATAAAGTTACGGACCTTACTAAGGATAGACTAGAGCTCGAGTATAACTTAGAGCGAGAGAAAGATTAGCGAGGATAGCTATATACCGAGGTATAGCAACTTTAATAGTAAGTATATATACTTGTTAGGATATAATAAGTTATAGGGCAGTATATCGATAATGCCTAACGAGAAGTCGAGTCGCTACGAATACTTATTTAGGGGGCAGGGGGTCGAGTACCTTAGGACGGCCTATTATCCGCAGCTACTAGAAGGAGCTTATCTAAAGCGGTCTACGACCTTAAGCGAGTATATTACAAGGCTTAGGAGTATAGACACTATAAGCAACAAAAAGAATAGATATAGGAGGAGTATTAGGTCAAGCACTAGTACCTTAGCCTAGGACATACTATAGACCAGGTTATAGAGGAGGGGTATAGACTACCCTTCTAGGATATCCTAGGAGATGTGGTAAGGATGAACCTATAGTAGGGGAACTATATCAAGTTACTATAGTTTTAGTATATAGAGGACGAGTGCCGATACTATTTCTAGGATAAGTACCGATATAACTATTAGCCTATTAGAAGAGTCAATATAGCAAGGGGGGCCTAACCTATATAATGGGTATACAATATAGGTACTATACCTGCTAATTAGCTATAGAGCTTATAGTTGTAGCCTAGCAGACTCCTTGCTATACCTTTAAGGACATAGCCAAGTAAGTATAGATACTAGGGGGACGCGCTACTATATCCTAGTAAGGATTGTTGGGTCTATCGAAGTAATAAACTATAGGACTATTAGAGTAGATAGAGCTAGTTCCAAGTTAGGCGATATAGAAGAAGCCTAGTATAGGAATAGACTATATAATAGCTTTAGGAATTCCTAGCGGTAGATATCGCTATATAAAAAGAAGTGACCTCTAGCGAAGAAGAGGGGGACGCCTTTTATCTCTACTAGAGGCTAGGAAACGACTTAGGGCCTTCCGAGGGGCCTATAGGAAACTAAGTCTATAAAAGAAGCGATAGGTCCGATAGTAGAGAAAAAACTAGGAATATCGGACCTATATCGACTTCCTAGCGGTAGAACGAGAGATTATAGTAGTACAAAGCGATAAACCAGACGATAGAATCTGGATCACGGCGCGATAGGGAAAATATTAAGCGCTAGCGTTGGTGGATAGAGGATCACTAATAGACCTTATCTCTCCTATACTTATAAATCGACTTTGAATCCTATAGAGGATCAAGAAAGAAGTATATATCGTCCGAGGACCATTTTAGATACAATGGATCCGACGAGAAATAGAACTACTCGATATTGAGGTGGAAGGAAAAACCACCTAAATGATATTCGATATTATAGATATAGGGCCCGGGAAGGATATAATCCTAGGACGCCTATAGTATAGGAAATATAACCCCAATATCGATTAGAAGGAAGGTGGCTACCTATAGCCTCGTGAGAGCCTATATCCGACTAGTACGATAGGAAATACTAGACAGGAGCTATAGGAGGGTAGTATAGCGCGAAAGCCGTCCCCTATAGGCCTACTATAAGAGATAAGTAATGGTAGATAGACCACTTTGGACTCTAGAAGAAACGATATACGACGAAAGAAAGAGGTATAGTTCGTACTTAAATAAGAAGTTGCCGTTATCTTAGTCGACAAATATAGACAACTTAAATTCTAGAAGTAGGTCGCTAGTTTCGAGGTAGCTATAGTTATAGCTAGAAACGATAAGTTTGTATACTATAAAGGTACCAAGTAGAATATAGGAAGGGGACCGATCCTGGATGACTATCGAGGATACCTAGTATTCGAGGCTAAATATATAGTAGGACTACTAGATTATAGACCTTGGGATCACACGATCGAACTTAAGGATAGGGCATAGTTAAAATTCTTTAAGGTATATTATACCAACGAACGACAAGACGCCAAGTTAAAGAGATATCTTAAGGCCAATCTTAAGATAGGATACATTAGACTATCAACGTTACTAGCGGGCTATCTAGTCCTTTTTATCCTAAAGAAGGATAGCAAGCTCCAGATATATATAGACTACCGATAGCTGAATAAGCAGACGGTAAAGAACCGCTACCTACTACTACTAATTTTAAGGCTTCGAGATCAATTAAGTCGGGTACGATACTTTATATATCTTAACCTTCCGATAGTATACGCCTATATTTGTATTAAGCCGGGGGACAAATAGAAGATAACATTTTATACCCCCTATAGGTACTATAAGTATCTTATAATGCTATTTAGGTTAATAAATGTACCTGCGACTTTCTAGTTAGTCGTCGATCACGCGATCCGACTATTTCTTAATAGGTTCGTAGTCTATTACCTAGATAACATCCTTATCTTCTCTAAGATATTTAAGGATTACCGAAAATATATAAAGGCGGTCCTAGACGCGCTTTATAAATAAAAGCTCTTAGTTAATAAGGATAAGAGCGAGTTCTATATTAAGAAGATAGTCTTCCTAGGGTTCGAGATTTCGCTAGGATAGATATAGATAGAACCGGCTAAAATTATAGCTATTAAGATATAGCCTAGGCCGACAATAACAATAGAGGTCCGAGGGTTTATCGGATTCGCTAACTTCTATCGGATGTTTATTAGGAACTTTAGTGACATTGCGAGGCCTCTATACAATCTTATAAAGAAAGATACTATATTCTAGTAGAGGGAGGAATACAAATAGGCGTTCCAGTAAATCGGTAACGCGATTATTATAGATCTAGTACTCGTATTGCTAGATCCTACGAAACTATTTAAGGTTGAGACCGATATATCGGATTATACGATCGGAGGACAACTAGGTTAGCAAGACTAAGATAGGAGGCTATACCCCGTTATATTCTTTTCGAAAAAGCTCGAAGGACTACAACTCAACTATCCGATTTATAATAAGGAGCTGATAGCTATTATCGAGGCTTTCTAGGAGTGGAGACTATACCTTAGCGGTACGATATACGAAGTATAGGTTTATACCGATTACTTTAGCAACGACTCGGAAGACTCGCTACTATTGCTTTAAGAATAGTAAGATGGATCGCTTCGGCATCCTCTTTAACCCTTCGAAGAATGTTATATAGTTTTTAGGGAGGAGCGTCTAAAGAACGACTATTAATACGTTATAGAGATATAGGAGGATAAGAACGCCTGGCGATAAAACACTATAGTACAAGAAGTAGGGGTCCAGCGTATAGGAAACGTATTGTAATATAACGGCCTTGCTTACATATAACTATACCGATGTATATAACTTATTAAGGAAATCTACGAGTCTAGACTTGGTAGATATATAGGAATCGCTAAGACGGTCGATAAGATTAAATAAAATTACGATTTCCTATACCTTAGGAAAGAGGTTAAGATAGTTATAGACGAATACGATATCTACCTTCGATCAAAGGTAGCACGCTATAAACTATACAGGCTTTTATAGCTATTACTAGTTATAGAACAACTATAGAGTTTAGTAACGATAGACTTTATTATTAAACTACTACTATCTAGGGATACAATAATAGGGGCAAGGTACAATAGTATTCTTACTATAGTAGATAGGCTTACTAAGTAGAGTTACTTCTTCCCCTATAAGGAATTATAGACGGCGGAGTAGCTAATAGATATAATCTTTAGGAACATTACTTTAGTCTATATATAGCCGAAGGAGTAGATTACAGACCAAGATATAAAATTTGTATCGAAATTCTAGTAGGCTTTAATAATATAGCTAGGCACAAATAGCAAACTTTCAACGGTATACTACCTATAGATAGACAGATAGACCAAACGACTTAATTAAATTATAGAACAATACCTATAAATATATATTAATTTTTAGTAGGACGACTAGGTCGACCTACTACCAATAGCATAACTCGTATATAATACTACGGTTACCGAGACTATAAAAGTTATACCGTTTTTTACAAATTTTAAGTATAAGGTAGACTTACGTTAGGGACTAGACATTATAGTCCCTAGGGCAAAGGTTAAGGCAGACTAGATAAGCTTGCTATATACAATACTTAAGGAAGAGCTCGAGTTTATCTACTATAGGATAAAGGAATATTACGATAAATCTTGGCTCGAGGGTCCTTGCCTAGTGAGGGGGGATAAGGTCTACCTTATAGCTCGAAATCTTTAGACGAAACAACCAAGCAAGAAGCTGGACTTTAGGAGACTTGGACCTTTTAGAATTAATAAATATATTTTATAGTTTAACTATCGACTCGTACTTCTAGTATCGATAAAGTTGAGGACTAGTACATTCTATATTTCTATATTGGAACTAGCACTAAGAAACGCCCGGCTAGCGGCGATAGTCGAGGCGGAGGATAAAGAAGAGGAGTAGGACGTTAAAGAAGTCTTGGATTTACATATTATAGGGGGGTAGCTGGAGTACCTAGTTAAATAGTTAGGTTTTAGGCTAGAAGACAACTCGTAGGAACCAGCTATAAACCTCCATTGCCTAGAGAAGCTAGTAGAGTTCTACTAGAGGAGCCCGGGTCGGCTAAGGGTACCGGCTCTATAAAGGCGGCTAGGTCGGCTTCCAACAAATCCAAGCCTAAAGAGGACTAGTCGAAGGGGACGTCCATACTAAGCGACTATACATCGCTAACTATAAAAGATTCGGACGCCTAGGTTCGCCTATCCTCTTCCTCTATTTTATCTAACGACTATATTCCTCGATGAAACAACTTAGAGCCCCGGTCTTTTAGGAAGCGCTTCTACCTATACAAACGAGCTAGACGACTAACGGCTATCTAGAGTTGGGTTTAAAGAGTAAATAAGGATTCCTTAGCGTCGGCCTTCTCCTATTTAAGGCGCTTTTATTTAGATATAATTTTCGTTACTAAACAAGACGTTAGTGCCTAGTAAGTAAGCAGTAAAAGGAGGGCTAACGGGCTAAGGCGACGCTCGAACTATTATAGGAGCGTCTATAACGGATATATTCGCTATAACGGGACGAACCTTACAAGATATAACAGAATAGGTTGCGCTTAAAGTACTAGGAGCAAGGTATAGTGTCTATACTAGAAGAGTCGATAAAAGAAGCGAGCGCGGCGCGTTCTTGGGATTTCTTAGATTGATATTTTCGGACACGATCTGTCATTTTGTCAACACTATAGCGACGATACGGGAGGAAGACCGGAACCACTTACAAGTATAGATTGTTGGCAGTATTTAAAACGAACCTGGGTCTTTCGGGACGAAAGATATCGAGGAGGGGTATCGTATTACGGACTGACCGTATAGATGGCCTAGGGGTAGCTATAGTCGGGGCACGGGACGTACCGGTAGCCAATCATTAAACAACCAATTAGAAAAGGATCACGCTAGGCAAGGTCTTGGCATCGTGATCCAACAGCGAGGCTCACTAGGATCACTAGGTGATCCAAGTGAGCTACCATAAGGGATCACCAAGGTACACTAGTGATCCAGGAGAAACGGATCGATATAAATAGATAGTTAGTCACTCGTTCCGGGGGACTTGAGATGTTCCCTAGTAAGCAATACAAACAGTTGAGTGCCAACTATACTATACAGACATTGCTTGTGCATTGTTGTGAACCCTTTGGCTTCACCAAATCATTTACCTAGTCAACCTATACCTTTAGTGAACCCTTTTAGAGCCGGGTCTGAAAGATTCGTTACATTTATCTATAAGGATATATTCTATTTCCCTCTTAAGTTTACCTACTATTATAGACACTATTTAATTTAACCGTCTATAGTATAGAATATATAGAAGTACTATAACTCTCTCAAATAGGTCGCTATATAGCGAAATGTCCTCTAAATCTATTTATAATCAGTTCTTAATATATTTCTAGTTTTTTTAGTTAGTTAAGGGGAAAAAAGTTATAGGCCTGACAATATTTTCTAAAGCGGGATATAGGTCAGATAAGCTCTTAAAGAAGTGGGGGGGGGGGTTAGATAAGCGAAGTGGGGCGGGGGTCGGGTTAGCTCTCGCTTAACCCCTGTATAGGTCAGTTGAGGTCGGGGGGGGGGGGGGTCAGTTGATGTGTATACTTCTAAAATACTGCCATTTCCTCTGCCAAGAAAGCTTTTCGCCCCTCTATATTCCAGACCACTTCTTCCGAGCAACACCACACCACAGGCCGCATTGACAGCAGTTTCAGGTACCCATCACGCCTTTTGCTTTGTCACTGACATTTCTTTTTGCGACCAAGGCTTACTTGTCAATCAGGCGTCGTTCATCATGGAACCAAACCAAACCATCCGAGTCAAGTTCGTCGGCAACTACCCAATCGCCTGGGAACCACCGGCACCGGGTGAATCGCAGGCATCTTCTCAACTTTCCGATTTGCCGTCGGAAATGTTCGACTCGCAGCCCACCGTCTCCGATTCTGGGTTCCCATCAACAAATGAGGAGCTCAAACGACAGTTTGTCGCTTTCGTTGAAGAGCGAATGCGTGGAGCGAGGGGCGACTCCGACCCCGAGGCCGAGTTTTGCAACCCCGAAACCGACAAAAGGAACATGCTGAAAGGTTGCCACGCCTTGTTGGCCATCGTCCATGACCCAACTTCGACCCTCGTAGCCACCAACACCACGCGGCTCAAGTTGTTCATGGAATTGAATAGGATCAAATTCCTTGAAAGCGCGTTTGATGCACTCTGCAGAAACTACCTCTCCGATATCGACAAGTTGGGGAAGCTCTGGTTAGAAAAGAGCATGCAAGATCCTGCTCACGCTGATCGCCTCAAACCGGATCGGGAAGCCCAAGAGATCGTCCCAGGCTGGTACAACAAGATGTGCACCCTCACTGGCGGCACTTTCCTTGTGGAGGCAGCTTACATTATCGATGTCCGAGTTACAAAGAAACTGGGAGCAGACAAGAATGCCCATGGCATCTGGAACCTATTGAAAGTTTTCTGGCCGCTCGAGGATCTCAGAGCTCTCACCATTAGCGGTGACGAGCAGCGGAATATTCTCCCTCTGAGGGTTGACGCTCATAGATTTTGGGATAGCCACCAGTTTGCCCTCCGACCCCTTGAGCATCCTGCGGATCCGACCCATCGGCTTTACCTACAAATGGTATGGTTGAAGGATATTACAACGGAGGGCAATGTCGCCCCAAGTCAGTGGGACCACCGAAAGAACGGAACGATTACTGATTTTCGACGCGGTAACGAGGATAACGATACCTTTCCGGCCATTCGACACGGGGATGTGTTCGAACTTGTGACGGCGGATAAGGCGATGCGCCCATTGCCGAACACACACTTCCTAAGACTTAGGTACGCCGCACAAAAGTTGCTTGCTGGCATGATGGCTGCCGGGGCGTTGAAAGATATCTTCCGCGGCCCGCCGCCAAGAGGGATTGAAGGCCTAGTTCGGGATGAAGCACACATGCCTGGCGATTGGGAAGTGCTTATCAAAGCTGCACAACAAGAAGGTGTACTCAGCGCGGAGGCCGCGGAACAATGGAGGCGCTACATTTTAGAGGAAGCTTACCAAGAACACCAAGAACAACTAGAGGAGTATACCGAGTGGAGGGCGAAAAACAGGATTCTGCGCAAGGGGAAGGAAGTGGACGACAAAGGACAAAGCAGCTAGGATCTCGCTACTCCGACCAATCCCCCCCCCCCGTCGGACAAGCGGTGATCACCTTGGCGGCAAGACTAAGGGCCCAGCTCAAGCGATAACCGACGAGCCTGGCAAGACCGCGGCAACTCCTCAGGCAAAGTCTGGCCATAAGGAGAAGAAAGGGGAGCAAAAGATCAGCGTTAATGTCGTCAGCGTTGATAAGGGCAAGGGCATTGATGAGGGAGGGAAGGAGACGCTCACCACTCTCAACTATAAGGTCTCGAAGCTAAGCCTCAGGGGGAGCTACCGCAAGGCCACGAGACAAGTTAAAGCGGTCCCGAGTCGCGTCCGTGTTCAGGATGCCAAAGGAAGAGGCAGGCATCGGAGAGGAGAGAGAGTAGGGGCAAAGGCTAGTTTCTATGTTTTGACTCTGTAACTGAGAAGAGATAATTCCGTTGCTGGCGGCGAAAAGTCTGAGTCCATAATGTCGATTTTAGCCAGGTGGTTACCAAAATCTTCAAAATCCATTGTGACAACCTATGCAACCCGAACCCTGAAGACAAAGTTCCGGACTATGGCTGACACGAGCAAGGTGCGTCCACGGGAGGCATGCAAACAAAGTGTGCGAAAAGTGTAGGTTACGATCGTAAGCAGTCAAAAGATGCTTCAGTGCAAGAATGCAAAGCAGTGTTGTTATCGTTACTGTCGTAACAAAAGAAACTATCTAATGCTGCTTTGTAGATGCGAGACTTGGAAGGCAGAGGCTAAGTACCAGCGGTCAGGTAGGCAACACGAATACAAGGGCCAAAGGCGAAGCTGTTCATTTTCAAAATGGGGACCCATTTTGGCTATCTTTATGTATGGGACCAATTCCGGGCCACTCGGCTAGAGTTGAAGCAATTCAGCATACTGCGCCGCAGCTTGCTAAAAATGGTAGTTAGGGTGAGCCCTTCTACGGCCCTCTCGCCAGTCGACGCCGGCCCCTCCTACAAGTGTGTCAGAACCAGAGGCTCGGTTCTAGGGTATGTAGCCAAAGTGATGTGGCACATACAAACAAGGTGTAAGCATAGAATGGCAAGGTAAGTGCAAGTACAAAGTTAGCGGTCACAATAGCGTAACATTAAACTCTGGTCTTTCTCCTTTCTCCTATAGAGGGCTATCTACCTCGCTTTTATCTATCTTCCTTACTCTGCCTATTCTTTGATCTATATACTCTTCCCCTCACTTATATAAAACTAGCGTGTGCCCTAGAGGGAATGTTAGCAAGAATAGATTCGTTACTAGTGTTCAGATAGGAATTGTATCGAGGCAGATAAATTACCTGTATATAGTTGCACATTGTTAAGTCTTGCTGGAAGGAGATGTCTCGTAAGACGGATAGAGAAGGTAGAATAATTTATGCACGATCTTGTCTCCTACCCGTGGCGACGGATCCGCACATTCTAGGACTCCCATACCTCGTGGAGTACAGGTATCCCGCACGCCAAACGCTGGCCTGCAGGCGCCATCAAGATCACCAGTCAGCTATCGGCATTGATCACAGGAGAGCAGGCTTGGGCCCGGGGTTGCTGCAGTCCCGGCATCTCTGTCACAGACAGTCATCCATGGTCACCACCTGAATACATCTATCATTGCCCCCAAAAGCAGTTTGTAGACAACCTACAGCAGTTCAGCTTTATCCCAGCTTTCGATTGCGAACTCCCCCCCGATGGACAGCGGACACCCTGGAATGGACCCTACCTCGTAAGTCAGTTACATCGTGATACAAGGCTTGTGTTAATCTATCTTTGGTATAGCAAAAGCGGTTATGGTTTCCTGGAGTCCGAAGGTGTCTCGGGCAAAGCCGGAGACAAAAAGGAGCAGAAGTCAAATGAGGGTGACGGGACTTTTGTTAGGGGCATGGAGAAGCTAGTAGTCAAACCCAGCTTAGGGGCCAAGAAGAGAGGTTAGCGGAGAGGGTGCTCTGGAGACCGAGAGTGAATAGCCCAGGGGTAGAAGTACTGAGGTTAAGTCAACCAGCTGTCGGGAAGTTTTGGCGGTTCAACACCTGTGTGAGTGTAGAAGGGGATAGAGAAACTAATCCTAAATCGTACGCGGTCGTGCATGCTTCCCTACAGCCCTGTCTGAATGCGCGATAAATGTGCGAGAGGAAGGCGAGAGGGAATGCGCGATAAATAGGCGATACGAGATATGATCTCCGCTGCAGAGGCTCAGCGGAATCAATAGCAATCCGTTTGCTGAACTGAGGACCTGATTTGCAACAAACTGGCATGCTCGAGTTAGGGTCTGTGGTGAAAATTCCTTTTTCCACTCCAGTTGCCACAAGTAGCTTTGCAAGCCAATGTATGCACATAACCATCCGAAAGCGACTACGCAGCGTGCGTCCTCATGGTAATTATTGCAACTTAAAGTCCAAAACCCATTTCTGGCACGCCTTTACGGCAGAGCCGACACTGCCCTGGGTAGTAATTACATACAATACCCAGGCACACACTGCCTTGCTCGCTGGCTGTGTATGCACAGTATTACATGCCACTGATCACGTTGAGCAGCACCGTGCACTTTTACCGCAGCGGCGAGGGCTCCGATGACGGCCGAAATAATACTAAGGACCCCAACGCCAGACATCATGGGGACGGGGTGCGGATGGTGCGACTGTTGGTATCCCTGCGGATTAGATTGAGCTGATGCGATTTGCTCCAGAGTAGTATGAATCGACTTAAGTATTCTGTGTGCTTGCGGTTTCACGGCACCGACGAGGCCTGACCTGACTCTGCTAGAATACAAGGGAGGGTGTGGTAAGCTCGCACTTGCGAGCTTTCATGGCCGCAATTAGGAAACAGCGGGGTGGTGTAAAGGGTCCAGCCGGCTGCTTCCACGTAGAAAAGCAATCACCTTCATTCCATGCGCAAATCTCTCGCCAATGTTTGAGAGTCCCAACCCCACGCACGCAATGTTGGCTGGTCTTTCCGCTGGCGATGTTCGCCACAGGTTGCTTCCGTAGCGGTTATAGAAGGCGCGACAAGTGAATTTTGCTAGAGACGGCACTGGCAACGGGTCGTTGGGTTCAATTTCCGCCTCGACGACGAAGGTAGGAGCTTAGCACACAGTAACGATGGCAATAGCGGCCGCCCTGTCGTTGGGACATAAAACAGCCTTTTGTGCCCGTCTTCTCTCTTCTGCTTTCGTCAACTTCTCGCTCGCATCTTCAGTTTCAGCACTACGATATCGCCTCTTTTTTTTTCTTTTTGGCTCATTGACTCATCGCTTTCGTCCAACATCATCAACGTTGCTTTTATCGTGCAAGCAAGCCTACGTCTGCCATCATCACAATGCGTTCCTTCACCACTGCCATTCCGGTGCTGACCACCATTCTTGGCCTGACCAGCGCAGGAGAGCTGCCGTTGACTCCTGTCGCCACATACCCTCCTGTCAGGCCGACGCCTGCGCCTTACGTCCCTGGCGCTCCCATCGGCAACAGGCCGGCCTATCCAAGCAACACACAGCCACCCCAACACGAACCCTCCGTCTTTACGCTGACTCAGGTCCCCGCAAAGCCAACCTCCGCCGGCACCCCCACAAACCCAGAAAAGTGCTCGCAAGTAGCGGCTCGCATCACACCGCAGCTCACGCCTAAGCCAACTTACCCTCCCTCACTCAAGGGCATGGCCGACAAGATGGGCGGCGTCGACCGCGACACGTGCGGCAACATGGACTTCGGCGCTAAGTTCAAGTCGGTCGAGTCGGCGGACCTCAACCGATTCAGCCAGACCCGCTACCAGACCTTCCTCCTGCCGATTTGGGCCAAGGTCCATGAGCTGTGGACCGCGTGCGGCGACGAAACGCGGAAGATGCAGTCCATCGCCCAGGAGCCTTGCTACCGCTGGGCCCTCGAGCTCTCCAAGTCGTCCAACGGCTCGTTCGGTGACGTGGCCAAGGACCAGAACGAGGATGAGAAACAGAAGGGCGCCGGTGGACTGCAGGGCAACATCAAGACACCCGAGCTGGAGGCCGGGGCAGCCAAGGCCGGGATCACTTACACTGTCACTGCTGGGGTTGTGGGGGTGCTGACTCTCTTGTGCACTGTGGTGCTTGCATGAGGGATGGGGTAGGTCGCTGGAGTTTGATTAAAATGCAGGAGCTACTTGAGGACCGGGAGAGGGGTGCGTTGGTGTCATTGTCCGGGCAGGACACAACATTATTTAGTGTTTGATGGCGTTCAGAGCATGGTTTTGTGGGGTTGGCTGAAGGGAAACGGCTGCCGAAATAGGGGATTCCGAGACTGCATGGGATAGACAGACATGCTCAATAAAATGTTTGTGTCGCTGGGCGTTCAGTTCATGCACGAATTTACTAGCATATGTGCTTGTGACATTGCGAGCATCACCGCTCTTGCCGCACAACTCTTACTCGGCGCTCCCCATCGTTGCCGTCACAACCAGTGCCTGTCTTTTCCTGGTTAGATTTTATGCCCACAACGCGCGGAACGTTGTCTCATGGAATTAAACAGACCAATGAGTTTGACGAAGTCCCACATTCCTGACAAAGTCCAAACATATGAAGTTCATCTAGCCAGGCTTCTGTCTCCTACAAACCAATGAGGCCCATTTCACAAATCGCTGACTCTCGCCCTCTACAAACAAGGTCGTCTCTTGCTACTGAACCTACTTTTGCTTTACATAAAGAAAAAAGATACCCCGCGGCATAAGATACGGCCCACACCACCCTTCTACAGACATCTCCTCCATGATGTCCTCCCACACCTGCTCCTTCCCCGCAATACGCAGCCTCTCCTGCGGCTGCCCACCACATGCGAGTTGGGGCGGCGGTCGACGATCCGTTGGTTGGGTTTTTTTTTTTTTTAATTCGGGAGATGCGGAAGGGGTGTAGGTCTTGCGAGGAGAGGTGGATGGGGTGGTGGAGGTCTGAAAGAGCGAGTGGCGTGTGTGTGGTAGAAGTGTATGGCTCTGGGAGCAGGCAGGAAGTGCGGCCGGGATTGATTAGGGGGAGAGGTTGCGAGTCGGTTTGCGGCGAGTGATGGCAGGGAGGTGAATGTGGAGGGAGGGGGGGATGGATTCGTAAAGTGCAAGCCAGCTCGAAACGATATGGGGGCCGGGAGAGCGTCGGGAGGGGGAAATGCAATTTTACGGCACCCGGGGGGAAATAGGTGTTTGACTAATTAATCACCAAATCCCACGAGGGCGTAGGGACATGAAGATGGCAGGTCAAGAGGGGACGGTAGGGATTGGAGCAGCTCAAATCGCTAGCTAGGTTCAGGCGGAAGATAATATCATCTTTCTCCCCAGCTTCATAACCCTATCCGCGTTTGAGAATGCTACGCCCACAGCGTATTAGGCAGTAAGTATTGGAGCTAAGGGCCTGGTTGGCTGACACTATCGAAGAGCTTGTTACTCAGTCTAAGCTTATTCTACTAAATTCTACCAACGTCCTAAGCTGAAGTGTAACATTCCCTCGATAGTCCAATACCCAGCTCATGTCGTCGGCAGCGGCTAGTAATTCTCCTCGACCCAACCCTGTTCACGTCGTAGATATGTTTCTCCCTCTCGTTGTAATGCCATCTCGTCGCCATGAACTCCGGATCCCGGCGTTCCATTGCCCCGCTCCCGGAACTTCCCTTTGAAACCCTTTTTTTCATTGAAATGCTCTGATGTCCTCCGTGAGGTGCGCGCTACGCTGTGCGATCCCGGCCACGCTCAAGATGCCAACAGGCTCCTCAAACAAGGCAGCTTTCTACGCAGTGTCGCCGCGTTGCCGACGAGTAAAAAGGAACGAGGGTTAGCGAGGCAAGGATAAAGTAGGCGATTGGCGCGACCACTATGATTGAGCAAGCCCGGGACGGCCCAGTAACTGGGATTACAGGACACACGGTTGCCCTCGAGTACTGGCGGCACTGTCCAAACGAACTGGACGCCACCTGCACGCTACAGCATCACCCCCCGTTCGGTCCTTTCCCTCCTCTTTCCCCCGCCTTTCTCCCCATCGATTCTTGACATCGGTATTACCCTTACCCCAGGAAACAACGGAAGAGAAACTGTTGCGGGTGACACAACATCCCATCTTTATGACAGAATATTCCTCAATGTACACTGTCGGCTGATAATTACCTAAATTTGTTTCTTTCTTTTTTTTCCCCTTTCATTTCCCTCCACTTCATCTTCGCCCTTGCGCAAAGGCGAGAAAGAAGGGAATAGATCACCTAGAAGAACTTCTCTATCAATATAACTAAGCGCCTTTTCATGTGTCAATGCAGAGTGAGCTAAGGATACCAAGCTGTGTTCTCGGCGTATTTATGCAAACCGAATTTTCCGCTGGTTTGATCAACATGAAAGAGGTGATGGACGCTTGGAGACTGGACGAGGACCACGGGTGCACAGCTTGCTAGAAGACAGAATAATACGTGATATACACAAGTATAACTTAATTTCTTATGTGCTGTGTCCTTCACGAAGGTTTGTTCGGCACCCCGGGGTTGGGAAAATGATTTTCTTCTCCTACAGTCCCCGGTACGGCAGGGACAACAGCCCGACGTCGCCGTGAGACCCAGCATGCCAGAAGAGCAATGCCTATGAAGAGCACAAGCCCGAAAGCAAGGCTAAGGCCTAGGGCCAGCGTATTGACCTCTGATCCAGCCGTCTCTGGCGGCGCAGGCGCTGCCGCTGCTGTTGCCTCAAGAGTCTCCACGACAATAATGACGGTTGTTGTCCCTCCAGATAGTCCCGTGATGGTGGTTGTCCGAGTGAAGGTGTCTCCCGCAGAGGGCTCAGGCCGAGATAAGGAGGAAGAGAGGGAGGAACTGGTCGACGGAGAGCGAAATCGTGGTTAGCAAGCTGGCTCAAGAAATCGTGGAAAGGTTCTCGGGGGCTAAAAATAGTGGTGGAAATGCGACGAGTTAATAAATACCGGGAGGAAGATCAAAAGCCCGCCAGCTAGGCGCCGGCCTCCTGTGCCCTCTTTTGTGACGTACAGAGTCTGCGTCGCGATTGTTGAAGGGCCCGAAGGAAGGACCGTCACGACAACCGTCGGAGCCACTCCTGGCCCGCCTGTAGTCACGCCTGTCACGTCCGTCGCGGCGCCAGCACCAGCCGCGGCGGCCGTGTACCCTAGGCTGTTGCAGTAGCCGTTGTACACAGCCAGTGCCGACGTCAGGTCCAGTCTGTAGTCGCCGACCGTGCAGGCCTTCTTGACACACGACGATAGGTGCGTGTTAACGGCTGGCATGCCGTCGGTGCGGCAGTAGCAGTCGTTGCGGGCGCCGCCGGTGTTCCCGTTACAGTTCCATTCGCACTGTTGCACACCCGCGAGAACGTCGTTGTAGCAGCAGCAATCGCCGTAGGCGATGCAATTCCGCGCGCAGGGCTTGAGCGAGGCGAAGTTGTCGAGCGAGGTGAGCGTCTGGTGTTCTCTAGTCTGCGCCAGCCCAGGCCGAACCAGAAGGACAAGGCAACCAAGCCGCAAGAGAGCTGCCGCCGGCATGTTGGCATTTGAACGGTCGCGGTGAATATGTCCACGGGCGCTGTGCGACGACTCTCCCGGAGCCCTGCCGCAAAGTTGGAGAGTCGAGAAAGCAAGCGTTTCAGCCAGGCAGCTCTGAAAATCAACTTGCACATGTACCTTATCAAATCGCGCCGGATTTGGACACGCCGACTTTCCTTCTGTAGGTGACCCATGGCGAATGAGCTACGAGAGCTCAAGGTTCCTGTCTGTCAAGGCGTATGCAAGGCGTATGCAAGGCGTTCTCGCCCTAGAGCCGGCTTTGGCAATTACGGCATTGATATGCTCAGCTGGACTGGAACACTTGGGCCCGGCGTGGCTCTCACCCCCAGTCCGCCAGGGTTTTAGTTCAAGACATCTCTGCTCGGTAGTCAGCCTTGGGCGAAATCCGAAAGGTTGCAGGTTGGAGCTGCTGTTGCTGCAGCCACTATTAGATGCTTGGCGTTCAGCTGCTGGATAATCACGCTCGACGTGCCGTTGATCATGTGCAATGCGTCGGCGTGGTACGCCAAGATGAGGCGATAGTTTCTGTCGCTGTCTTTTCTCACGCTATTGATCTAGAAAAAAAGTTCCAGGAGCCGGACGAGTTTGCAGTCTGACCCGGCGTAACTCCGGTCAAGCGGGAGGATGACTTCCGAGGCGGGCGCCGGTAGCATTGTCGGGGTTTGACGAGGGATGTTAGGAAGGCTGTGTTGGTTCGGGGGGATGGTTGGCTTGGGACATTGGATGGAATAATGATTATACAGCGCTTGTGCGGCACTGGAGAGGTAGTTTGACAAAGAGCGAGCAAAGTAAACATGTAACGCTGACCGGCTGCTTATCCCCCTTCGACTAGCCTCGCTACGTTTACCGTAAAAGAGGGTCATAGGGGATTAAAAAGCTGGCGACATTGCTACGAGTATATATATATATATGTATACTCCAGAAATATTATGAGCGAAAGTCACCTCTGGCCGGTTTTGCCTAGCTGCTAAACATCCGTGCCATGGTGGTATGATCCATCGTTCGCTACGAAGTAGTTATAGCTTTTTTGCCCTCGTCTCCGTGGCTTCGGCGAGGTCTATCTTCATAAGTAAGCATACATGATCTCTAGGAAATAGGAATGCAAGTTCCAATGATAAAAATACACTTCCCCATGTCCTATGCCCGGGTCACGCTGTATTCCCTGTAATAATACATACATATATTTATATGTATATGCAACACGCAAATTACCAGGCACTGCTACAGAATATATCGATTGGATCTTTGATGGCAAGTTCTGGGAACAACCTGGACTTGCTGATGCCCAAGAATGTCTGAAAGGCCACCTCAACGGGCCCGAGTTTGACAACATTTTACAGGGGTCAGTGAAATCCGTGAGATGGTCGGACACGTTTTAGGGTGTGAAGTTCGCTAACATCCTCGACATTCCCTCCGACCTACAGTTCCATATTGCCCGTGGGCTCTAACACACTAACTTGGGCCTTCATCCAAACCCTCCTGGCTGATTTATAGTCAGTTCCCTCCTCCGTTCCAACGGCCACAATCGCTGGTTGAACCACCACCAAGATGGGTTGGTTCTCATACGCCGTCACTTCCGCTCCGTTGTTCCCCCGATAAAGCTCCATATCATCGGATGCCAACTTGAAGCGCCCCTGGTACCGCGTCTGGAAGTCGCTTAGGTCAAGCATCTCTATGCTCGACCGGCCGGACCACAGCCCGATTGAAAACTTCAACGCGTTGTCCATTTCTTCGTCGAGTCTGTCGGTGCAGTTTACTGAGATGTCATTGCGCATGAGGAATCGAGGTGCTCCGTCAAGAAAATCCCGGACAAGGTACTGGGCGTATTGGCGTCGGTAGGGAGTGAACTCGAGATTGTCATTCGAGGAACCCTTTAATCGGAGGTCGCTGGTTTGGCCCATGCCGCTCAATGCCATGATGCGTGCCATGGACGAACGCCACTGGTGAGCTTCTGGCTCTCGCACTGATATGCCGGGTACCCGTTAGCAAAAAATGCTATCCTGCGGAAAATGGGAGGGGGAGGGGGAGGGGGGAGGGGGGAGGGTGGAGGGCTGCAACTAACACGAGGTCAAAATGTCATAGACACCCTCCATCGTGTCCTGAGTTGGGAGGCGTTCACCGCTCACACGACTTATGGCTTCCAGGTACCAGAAAGGCGACCAAATTATCTTGTTGCAAATAAAATTAGCCAACAGAGCATGGAGCAAGACAACTGTCGTTCGCTTTTGACTGGCCAGCTCGGGCGGGAGCTCTCCGTTCTTCATGTCAACAAAGGGCGAAATCGCGCTCAAGAACACCTTTTTGTCCTCCGGAGACATGGCTAGGCCCGAGAATGTGCCCAGGTTTGGGTTTGCAAAGTCCCGCGCCCAACCATACCAGCTTTGGCCACGGTTGTTGAACCAGGCCCTGATATCGAGATCGGACGCGGCATAGGTTCGGTTCTTGTCCATGATGGCCTTGGCGACGCTGTGCGCCAGTTCGACTTTCTTGTCCTGGTCAGCGTACTTGCGCAGGAGTGCGTCGGCCTTCTCGTACTGGCTTCGGGTTGCGTTTCTAGTGCGTTCGAGGCGGGAGTTCTCCAACTTCAGTCTGGATATCTCCCGCTCGAGTGACAACCCTTTCCGTCGGTGTTCATCCACCGTTTTTTTAAGGCTAATGGTATTGGCGTGCAACAACTTTGCGGTCTGATGCTGCTTCTCCATTTCCCTCCTGAGAGCGGTATTCTCGTCTTCCAGCAGAGACTTGTTCCTCTTGGATTCCTCTTCGGCCCGTTTTAACCTGGCATTCTCATCCTCCACTGAGAGTTGCTTCTGCCGATGGTCGTTCTCTTGAGCGCGACACTTGGCACGGCTCTCTTCCGCGGCCGCTTTCAACCGCGCGATCTCATCGCGGAGTTCTGTGCACTTTTGTTGCATATTCCTTTCCCGCTTTTTGCACGACGCGGATTCCTTCTTCTCCTCTTCCAGAAGTTGCCCCAAATTCTGCGCGTGATCCCGCTCCTTGCTGAGCTCAATGGCTAAGAGTTCGTACCGGGCAACCTGTTCCTCCAATGTCCAAGGAGAAGCCGGCTTTGCTTGTTGCGGGGTGTCCATTTGTTCGAAGGGTTGGTTTGCATCAGGGGTCGGCTCGGCAATTTTAGGCTTGGGGCTTGCTCGTCGGAACAACTGGGTAAACATCCTTGTGAATGGCTGCACCCTTGAATAGCCGGTGCGGGCTTGTCTTGGAGTGGTTGTGCGACAAGTTTTCTACCGACACACGCAGGTTAACTCGGGTTGACGCATTCGATGGTCGCTGGATGGCTGGGAGATTGGCTGGAAGTCTAATCACCCCGGATGGTGGGATGGGATGGAGAACTTCGCCGTTCTGGTTGTCTATTTACATTGATCTCGGGTCTTGTGCCATTTCTACGGGCGTGCAAGCTGACCGGAAGAGCACCACTTCCTGCCCTACGGCTACGGTTTCCTTACCGGTCGTTCAACTATAGGGCATGCTTGCAGTGGTATCGTCACACAACGCCGTTGCGGTTGGATCCAAGTAAGAGTTCCGGCGAGCATATAGGCGATGTGGCTGCAGAAATTCCAATCGTCCTCAGTTGCTGCAAGTGGCGAGCGGTGGTGATGTGGCACGACTCCTGTCCACCTGCATGATCAAGGGGAAAGCAAAAGGCCGCCGGGTAGAGCTCCCTGGAGTGGCCTTAGGTGAGCTGGCGTCACTGATGTCCAATGATTTCCTCAACGCCTGATAAGGTAGCATGTGAGCATGTTATGGCTACCTGACCTTTCTTCACTGATTCCTTGGGATCAGGGGGCGTGTGTGACTTCGAGGCTAAGCTACGGTGTTACTGGCCGCCGAAGCCCAACCGGGGCCCGATGTTGCGCCCAAGGCGACTCGAAGCCCGACACGTCTTTACTTGATGCCAGAGCTCATGGCAACCCAAAATAAGAATTGGCAAGGCAACCCCTAATTTTGACCGGGACGCAAAGGCATCAGGTCGCAATCTCGGATGCCTACTTTCTCGTAGGGTGCTGGCGACGAATCTAAGCAATGATAGCCAGCATGATAGGTAATATCGGGAACGACCTCCAGCCATTGCCATACTGGTAGAAGCTGGTTGCCCGAAACGATGCCCCGACTGAATATCACCATTCCCGGCATATAAAGAGCATTGTTTGCCAGTACTGGACACGAATCTAATCCTCATTTGTGCGCTAAGTTGTCCGAGGAAGTCATAACGAAGACCACAGCAATGACGAACAATTCGTGTCTCATCGTCGGTGTCGACTACGGCACGACCTTCTCCGGTCAGCCGCGAATTCGAGCAGCTCTTATGTCTCTATACTAACCTCACGGCCACACGGCCTCGCTTCTCATAGGCATCAGCTATGCCTCGTCCGACGCTACCACGCTGGACCACGTCCACCTGTTAGTTGGATGGGGTAACAGCAACGGCAGTGGATATGGGTTTGACAAGCAGGTTCCCTCACGTATTTCCTACGGACCGCCCATTACATGGGGCTACGGGATCCGGGACCGCACCACCGCATACTGTTGGACTAAGCTGCTTCTCGACAAGCACACGAAGCTGGAAACTGAGTTTGACGACGGCGTTCTCCAGGAATTCGAAGGCCCAGGCTTGCTGAAGCTTCCGGACGGAAAATCGGCTCAGGACGTTGTCGCAGACTATCTCCACGAGTTGTACGAATCCATGATGGAACAGCTGGAGCGGAGAATTTCGAGAGAGATCTTGGCAATTACGCCCATTCAGTTTTGGATCACACTACCGGCAATGTGGTCTGTCCGAGCCGACGAAGCAACAAAACGCGCAGCCATGAAGGCCGGATTCGGCTCAAGAAAGGGTGACAGCATTCATCTCATTAGAGAGCCCGAGGCTGCTGCGATCGCCTCCCTTCGTCTCCTCAAGGAAGCCAACCACCCATCGCATTCACTGTTTCAGGTGAGATTTGATGCCCATCCGGTTGGTTGCTGCGAATTGGAGCGTTGACGGGCCATGAAGACTGGAAGTGGTGTCCTCATCTGTGACTGTGGGGGTGGAACTGTGGTGAGTAACCTCGGTGTGCTTCTTGTTGCTTGGTCCGACAAGCTAACTTCTTCAAGGACCTTGCCTCGTATGAAATCGAGTCGGTTCAACCCAGGTTGAGTCTCAGGCAGGCCTGTGTGAGTAAAGGTGAATCGTCTGTTTGAATTTCCCAAGCGCAAGTCTGGTGCTTAAAATATTAGTTCCAAAGGCATGTTGATACGCTAACCTGTATACCCCTTTGATAAAATAGGGGGCAAATGTGGCTCAACGTCAATCGATCGTGCATTTTACAAGCTGATGTGTGATCGTTTCGGATCGGCTTTTACAAAACTTGGCCCAAGCAGAACCGGCCAAAACTCGGACTTTATGAAAAAGTTTGAGGCAGCAAAGCGATCTTACAGCCCTACGAACCCCGATATGACGCACCGATTCACTCTGAGGATGAAAGTAGAGGACTCGGACTTTTACGACAAAGAGTGGGACGAGGTCTTGATGACGACGTAAGTGAAGCTCTATTCTGTATATATCGCAGGGATGATTAGACTGAGTCATTCCTTTCATATCGTCCATTATGATAGTAAAGAGTTGCGATCGCTCTTTGATCCGACCATCCAGAAAATCATCAACCTCCTTGAACAACAAGTCAAAGCAACATTGGAGGAAAGCCAACTCAACATTAAGGTATTGTACCTTTCGACCTTTCCTCGCCGAAACGAATATTTTGGAATGGTTTCTAATTTGTGTTAGTTGATCTTGCTCGTCGGCGGTTTCGGGGACTCCCCTTATCTATATTTCAGCATCCAAAAATGGTGTATCCGCCAAGGTATCACCCTCATAGCCCCAGACAAATCGTAAGTTTTGTCCAGTTTCCGTCATGCGGGGTCGCATTTTGTTGACGTTTCTTTCTTGGGGGCAGGTGGGAGGCGATCTGCTTGGGGGCCACTCTTCGAGGCCTTGAGGGGTCTGTGGTAACGGAGAAGAAGAGCCGGTTCCATATCGGTGTCCAGGTGGCTTACGTGTTTAAGCCGGGGATCGATACCGAGAAGTCTGCCTTCATCAATCAGTTTACGAAGAAAAAGATGGCGGGCGGCTATGCGTGGTGGATAGTAAATCGAGTAAGTGTTCTATTTTGGAAGTTGTAATGCGCTCCTGTTCACAGCCATACTTTATTAGGGTGAAATGGTCACGCCCGGCATGACCAAACAGACCAGGACATTTTGGGTACCGGTTTGCGCGAGCGAGTCAAAAAGGTGGACAGAGACCATTTTCCAAAGCGAGGATGCTGCAGCGCCTAACAAGACAGGTCACAGTGGTGAGTACTCCCTACAACCTTGGTCCTGTTACATTGATGTATGTACCATGTTGACTCGGCTGTGTGTGATAGCGGTTACAAAGTTGGGTGAACTGGAAGTGGACCTGACTGATGTTGACTGGAGTAAATTTGAGACTAGACTTGTAGATAATCACTCGTCTTCTAGCAAGGAGAAAGTCTACAAGGTGGAGTACGTGTATGAGTTGGTCTTGGACGATGACATGGGCCACATGTACTTCAGGACAGTCTGTCACGGGAAGCAGATTGGGCAGACGAGATTGAAGTTTGGAAATGATGAGGGGATGTAGATAGATTATCGGATTTCTGTATAATTCGTGCAATCAAAAACCACGTGCCTCCTCGGTGGCTGAGGGTGTTGGTGGCGAGAATAGGAGCGTTGGGGTGTAGGGTTCAGAAACACCATATGCACTGGCCCATGACACGGCCAGGCAAGAGAAAATATCTGTATTAGTGCCTCGCATCAACCCGCCACTGCTGACGTGTAGATCATCGCCTGTGTATGCTTCATGGAGCTCAGTAACTAGTTGACAATCCCTCATACACTCGGCGGTGGGTGATGCTAGTGAGGAAACGCAAGAAGTAGAAGAGATTTGTAGCGGTGGAAAGATGACAGACATCAGCGTAGGAATCTATGCAAAAATAAAAAGACGGAGAGGAAACATGAGAAGTCAGAATCATTTGCCGATCTGCAGAGGAGTCAAGGACTAAACTGCTTGTTAGCTCAACCTCGTATCCCATTCCATTTGTTATACGCTCACCCTTGTCGTAAGTTTCCCTGGTGCCGAACCCGCCAACGGTTCGCCCCCTGTCACAAACCTTCTCGATGGCAGCAAGTCACCCGTGAAACGGAGTATCACGACCCGACCCGAACGGCACCCAAGGGCAATCATTGATGGCTCTGTCGCACCAGGCTTGCTCCCAATGATAGCCACGCCATGTGGACGATGGTCTGGCGGTAACCACAGCACTCTGTGGGTACCCCAAAAAACCCATGCTCCGTCAACGTCTATTCCATAGCCCAGACGATGGCCTCCTTTCACCTTCACTGATTCGTTGAGGACAAAGAGGCCGACGTCGGTGAGGATCTGCGACTTCTCCGCGTCAAACGCTATTATATTGACGTGCCGTCTATCCTTTTCGTACTCCAGCGTATGGAGCATGGTGCCTCCTGTAGCCAAGGTCCAGATCTTGATCCCGTTGCTGTAAGATGCAGCTAACTGCTGACCATCTGAAGAGAAGCAGAGCGTCTTGGCATACTCAGGGTCGTGGATCTTAATAACATAACTTTTTCGTCTTGAATCCCAAATCCCGATTCCATGGTCAGTCGATATGGCTAGTCGGAAGCCGTCCGGTGCAAAGGCGAGCGACGTGTAAATATTGGAGCTACCCGGAACCAGCTGTCCGGGGCTGGGAAGATACCGTCTTCTTTCTAGGTCCCACACTCTGACCGCGCCGTTGAGTGTCGTGAGGGCGACTCGGTCTCCTTCGGGCGAGAATGATGCCGCATGACCGTGATCCGGAATGACATGAGATAGATGAGGACTGTTCCTGACATCCCAGACTCCAATGTCCTCGAAATGATAAAGCAACAAGAGTCGGTTACCATCAGGTGATATTGCCACATCGGCGATCCCACTTTCGCTTGCAGCGATCTCACCAAGACACCGTCCGTCCCTCAGGTCCCAAATCCTGATACTGTTCACCGACACGGATGCCATTCTGGTGTTGTCATCCGAGACCCGTAATTTCTCGATTGAATCGGCATGGTCTCGAAAGGCATGGAAGCTGGTATTTCCGTCTCCCGACGCGATGGGTCGACATATATTGACGCCCCAGGGTCCCGCGCATGCTAGCCAGCTGCCGTCCGGCGAGAACGCCAGCGACAGAACGTATCGCTCATAGTCCCTGAGTGTCTGTATGCGTCGTCTGGTGGCTACGTTCCAGATCTTGATTGTGCCTTCGGGAGCCACCGCGAAGCGGCTGCTATCCTCTGAGAGGGCTACCGCGCTGAGATCGTCGGTTTGTGAAGGCACGGAGAGCACTTGAAGACGCTCTCCAGTGCATGGCTTCCTTGACTCAAGCAGTTTATTGCTGGCCGACACGAGCTTGCTCCCGTCGAAAGAGAATGCTAGGACAACCATATCCGAGCTGATTGTCCAGAGGCAACTGCCGGACTCTGGATTCCACATACAGATCTTGTTTGGGTGCGCGGATGCAAGTCGATGGCCAGAGGGAGCGTATGCGAGCGATTGAACGGCGCTCGAGCCATGATTGAATTGGAGGGTGGGATCACCACTCGCCCAGTCCCAAACGCCGATACGTCCTTCATGGTCCGCTGCCGCAAGCCAGATGCCATCGGGCGAAAACGCTGCGAAAGATACCTCTACGTCCTCCAGCACGTGAGTATCCCAGCATTCGTTCCTCATGTCCCAGAACCTCAGGCCTCCTCTGCCAGCCACTGCGAGAAGCGCAAGACGGTTAGGTATAAAACCGACCCAGTCACTAGCAACCGCATCATCAAGCGTCCAGAGACATATTCCGGTTTTCACATCCCAGATCTTAACGGTATTCTCACATACCAACGCCAGTCGGGTGCCGTCGGGGGAAAACACCATAAGCCTAACCGCCCCGGGCTCATTCCCACGTGCAGCCTCAGCGGCCGTCAGCTCTAGAGTCTGTGCCCATGGACTCCAGTGCTCCTCTTCCATTCCCGAAGTGACTGTCACCCACCCCGGCTCCTCACCCCAAAACAGCTTCTTTATCAAGCTACGCGTTGGCGTGAAAACGAGCCCCGCAGCGTATATTTGGAGTGGATGTGCCATAATCGAGCGTCCGTGGTAGGCAATGAAGCTCTGCACGTCGACCGCCAACGCTGCCAGTTGCGTCGCGTTTTGCCTCCCCCTGAGGAAGTCAATAAACTTGGCCCACGATGGAAGCGCCTCGCGCATTTTCCCCATGAGGGAAAGGGCTTCTAGCCAGTAGAGACATTTCCCTTCAAGAAATCTCGACAATATTTCGTCGTCTTCTGCATCGTTGACGCGGCATTTGCTCACTAAAAGGTGCTCAATCCAGTATTCGCACGAATAACGAGCTGGGCCGAGAGGATCTGGGTCAGGGGCTGCAACTTGACCGATGGGAGTTCCAGGGTCGTCCAAGCCATATATGTCGCGACAAAGCGTTCCCATCAGGATTTCCAACGACTTTGAGAACGCTCGGTGGTGCTCATTTTCAAGGCCATGAACAAAAAGGGCATTCTTTTCCCCGCAGAGGAAGTCCTTGGCTGACTGATGCACACAGTATGCTGTCTCGTCTTCGATGGAAAAGAACGAGTCGCACTTTGCCAGGACATCCTCCCTGATGATCCCAGTCGCCGTAGACAAACCAGACAAAGCATATAGTTCTTGCCGACGCAAAGGCCGGTACGCAACGGCGACGGCCGATAGCGCATTTATGCAAAGCTCTCTTCTTTCCTCATCCAGATCCTGAATGTGCCCAGCGGCGTCGCGATAAAATCCTCCGACGTCGGATGGCGCCTCGTCTAGGATCTTTAAAAGATCCGCACGGGTTGCACCCTTGAGCCTAGAGGCAACGAGGGAGATGTATAGAAAGGTCCCCCTCGACTTCCTTCCTAGCCCCTTGTAGACAGTTTGGTAGAGAGCTTCATCCCGTGGCGTTCCGGCCAGGTCGGACGCACAGCGGTCAATGTAGGCATCGATAACGTGCGACACATCGCCACCGTGCTCGCCAATGTCCACGCCGTGACTCAAGCCTGTTTTGCCAACCCGGAGGCGCGTCGCAATATCATAGCGCTTGCGGCTCACGACTAGCCACTTGACGTGCGGCGTTGAGGATGACTCTTCGGCAATCAGGGTGAGCAGGCTGTCCAGATCCGCGGTACACTCGTCGAGGGCATCGATGACAAAATAAGTCGTTGTCGTCCTCTCCTCGTTGTTCTCGCCGCTCAGATGGTGTACCATGCGGGTGAATATGGCGCGGAGTGCATACCAAGATCCGGGACCTTCGAACAGCTTGGGACCGACCTTGCCGTACTCCGTCTGCACACAGCTGGCGAGCGCTGGCCGTTGGTCAACGAGCATGTAGATGAGACCGCGCAGAACCGCGGTGGCGCTACTGCCGTCCCTGTTGCTGCTCTCGCAAAAGAAAAACGACAAAACATCGGCTGGTGTGCATGGATTGTCTTGGAGCTCGTTGATGATACCGCAGACCAGCATCGTTTTGCCCATCCCCCGGCCACCATGGATCCACAGCAAGCTCGAGGTGGCTTTGTCGTCTCTCCATCGCTTGAAAGAGGAGTTATTGAGAATCCATCGATGAGAACCAGTGAGCAGCCCGCCTTTCGTGACTTCGATGCGTTGCTTGTCCAGGCGCGGGTCTGTGATGAACAAGTCCTGGAGACACCGGCTATTCTCGCTCTCAGAGTCGCATTGACCGAGTGTCAACCCGTATATGACCCCGTTGTTTTGGAATGACCGTCCAGACGCCATGTTGCCTGCCGCGCGGATATGAAGCCCTTCCATTTCGAGCGTATCGTGTATCGTGAGCGAGTTGAAGTGGTTTTGACTGAAGCAGAATGCGCGCGCCAGCCTGGAGTCGCAGAGTTGTAATATCTCCGTGAACTGGCGTCGTTTGTTCAGGTGGATTACTTCGACCGGTCCAAAGCGAACACGCGCGTTGGGTTAAGATTTGGGGGGGGGGGGGGGGGGGGGGGGGGGTGGGGGAGGAAGAAATGGTTGGGTTGACGCAGTGGTATGATTTTTTTTTGATTTTTTTTCAGGCCTTCCTTTTNGCGCCCCCCCCCCCCCCCCCCCCCCCCCCCCCCCCCCCCCCGGAAATGATATAGCAATGACTAAGTTACTACTACATTCATCCCCCCCCCACTGTTGACGCTAGGTATACTGCAGCAAGGCAGCGATATACTGCATTGCAACGCTTTGCTTACCCTGCGCTAATGGCGGCCAGAGTACAACATCGATGCGAGGAGGAGTCGACAGAAGAGTGGCTGGAAGTGTCCATGTGCTACTTAACACGCCGCGTATCCTAAGGTATGTACCTACCCAGCACTTCCAACGGGGTACATACGACACGAGCTTTGACATGGTCACGGGTCGTTTCAGCAGGACGTATCCCATTGGTTTATTCTAAAAGAAGACCTATCACAACTCAACTTGCATCCAAAAGACCAAAACTACCTAGCTCAGGCCGCTAAGCCTTCCCCCCGCCCCAGCGGGCGGCTATTCCGGCAAGGAAACTGGGATCACCGTAGATCGGAGCATTCACCTGCATCGCATCCTCGGCATCATTCCTCAATGCCTCACCAACTACCCGGTCCGGGCGCTCCCCTCCAATGGCCGCATTGTTCTGAAAGCCTCTGCGGGCTTTGTTTTCGGTGGCCAGGAAGACATCGCCCGGAAGCCGCTGGCGCAGATTCTTGGCCGCCTGTGCCAGCTCCTCCATCACATCGTTCAGTTGCTCAAGAGAGCCAGCCCCTCCATGGGTGGTCTGCACAAGTTTGTCAATAACCCCCTTGACGGTTGCCAGAGCGACGCCGACTTGCGGCGTCTGCAGGTCGTCTTGGAACTGGATCTTGACGAGCAGGTTGCGGATGTTGCTGATCTCGGCGGTATGCTTCTGAAGAAGTGATGCCGTGGCGCCAGGCCGGTGTAGATAGCTTCCCAGTTCAGATTTGACCTTGTCGAGAAGGGTGGCTGCCCTGGCGGCAACCGCGGCAGTTGTGACAGGGGTTGGCTGCTCGACAACAGTGGGTGGCCGCGTGGAGGGCCAAAAGCGGCTTCCGAATGACGGCATCTACAGTTGGGTCAGTTGGGCGCCTTGTCAAGCAAACGGTGGGTGGATTTGAACCTTGTCGCTACTGGAGCTGTGGGCGGCGGGCTGTGTGGGATGGTAGGAAGTAGGTGTGCTGGAACTGAGCTCGTTGCCCTGGATTGCTATGGACGCCTCGGCTGGCAGTGCATAGTGCGTTTTTATACATGGAAAACCCGAAGAGCAGGCCCCCAGCGTGTGGTTCTCTATGTTGGAAGCACCTTCTATCCATCAACTTTGCGGATGATGCCCAAGAGCAAACATCCACTGAGATACCGTAGACTAGACCTAGAAGCCCGAGCCTGGGAGCCCGAACCTGGGAGCCCAAACCTGGGAGCCCGAGCCTGGGAAGCCGAGCCTGGGAAGCCGGAGCCTGGGAGAGGCGGGCTACCGCTGGAGATGCGGCTCTGTTCTAAGGTCGAGTTCGGGCCGCAAGCTTCTGCATATGCATCGTAGCGAAGCCTACCAATGAGACAACGTCAAGTGTCTTTTACTGCCGGGAATATCCGCCCGACGGACAGAACTTTTGCCCCAAGGTGTTACAGGGCTTTGTTGGGAGAAAGGGGGCAGCAAACTCCATCCAGCCTTATCCGGTTCTCGTTTTTTCATCGCAACAACGGGTGCTGACTAGTGAGCCCTGGTGCTACTCGTGCACTTTAGCAGAATGGTCTGTGTTTTCCAGGTTCCTCGTCGTGGCGCAAACTGACATACCCGTTTTTAGGCCGAGCTATTCGGGGCTGCAGCGGCGGCTGCGGCGGTACTGGAGCAGTCCATTCAGCTCGTTGATCGAGTCCGCCGGGCGGCGAGACGGCAAAGAGGGCTGCCGGAACTTCTTGAGAAGTACTCGGCTGAGATATCCCGGGTGAGGACGATCATTGATTTGGTGGAACATGAAAAAGCCTTGATGACGCCCAACGTCAGCACCACCATTACCAAACTTGCCGACGTGGGTGAGATTCTTCGAAACCACTTGAGCCACGTGGCAGCAGCCACTACAAAGGGCCGTTTTCGGGCTTTCACAATCCAGCTCATGTCCGGACGGCAGAACCAGGAGAGGTTGGACGAGATCATGAAGGATCTTGGCCGCGTCAAGCAGGATCTCAGCATGTACATCCAGCTTGCCAATGTCGGGCTTCTCCGCGGAGTCGATGAGACGGTGCGGGTTAACACTGCGGTTGTGGAGGCCGTCAACAAAGCCCTTCGCGAGAAGTCGATGGATGCACTCAAGATCTGGCGATTGGTTGAAGGCAGACCCCGCGAACGTGAGACCCTTGGGATTCCGGTTCAAGCTACCGACGCTAATACTACCCTCCAGCCGATGGGACCGTCGTCCTAACCGCGGATGACATTGCCTCTCTGTCTAAGCTAGAGGACGTTGAGGGTTCAGAGACATCGCGGCCGATGAGGAGAATCGCCGGTAACGAAGCTTCACAACACGCCCTGCAGGTGAACACACCAATTGGAGCGGACGTTTGGGAAGGTGTCGGCCCTATCGTCATAGAGGGAAACAAAGCCTCCTCTTACGCAACCCAATGGAACTATCCTATTGCCTCGGCGGACGTTTTCCTCGCTGCGCTGGAGGCGGGAAGGGCTGGTACGGCATCCAAATCCTCGTAGCAGTGGTCGTCCATTGTTTGTCCCCTGGCATACATCCTGAGCGACGAAATGGTATGAGAGGTTTGTATCGAAAACTTGAGAGTGAGGTAATTCGGTGCTCTTTGCTCGGAGAAAATAGTGAAGCTACGAGAAGTGATTTGTTTCATACTATAAATATAATACTACGTGTCCCCCCTTGCTATTATTCATATATACCATTATTCGTGAACAAATCTTTGCTCTAGGCAAGTGCCGCTAGAAAAAATGTTAGTTAGGCCATGTAACGCTACTAGAGTTCGACTTGTGAGTATTAGACGGCGCGGATGAGGGAAACGGGGATCACTACCCACATGCTCGCACTCCGTGCTCAGTTACCTAGGGATTTACCTGCTAGCTACACGTTGTGGACCCAGTCCAGATCAAACACTTTCAAGGTCTTGTTCAGTTCCTCCTCCCTTCTGCTCAAATTCTCGAGGTCCTGCTTCACCGCTTCGAGCTCACTTTCAGCCGCGATTAACCTCCCCTCCCGGCGTTTGAGGTGTTCCTCTCTTTCTTCAAGGTCCTGTTGCCACGCTGCTGCTTTGGACTCTTTAACCTCGAGGGCCTCAACGCCAGCCTTGAGAGCTTGCTCCCTTTTTGCGAGCTCCTTTTCTCGGTTCTCGACGTCCCGTTCCTTGGCGTTGGCTATGGCGAGACACTCGCAAACGCTATTCTGAGGATCCCCGTTCTGGCTCCCGTCTTCCTCGACCCTTCTTTCCTCGTTACCCTTCTCGTCCTCGTTGTCCCCCTGATCTTGCTCATCCGAATCGCTGCCGTCACAGTCGTAGTATATTTCTTCTTCCTGCTTTTGCCCCAAACACCGCCCTGACAATTCGCTCGCCTCGCTGTGAGGTAATCCGGTCGACGTTCGCTTTCCAGCGCTGCTCTTACGGTGGGGGCCGTACGGGAGGTTATTAGTTCTCAATGCGCCAACATACGGATAGCTGTCGTAGTATAATTTACCATTGTTCTTTTGATTCAGCCGTTGTGCCGTTCTGCGTGGGGTCTTAGGGGTGAGCGCTGAAAAGGAAAACTAGGGATGCCGTAAAGGTCGAGAGTCCGGAGCGAGTGCCCAAGCATACTGGCGCTTGGCGAACGGCCGGTTTTGGTTGTGTGTACCACCCGACCTGGGCGAGAATTCGGTTGGGCTTCAAGCTTGCGGCAAAGTTCCCGAGTGCGAGATGCATGCCTCATCGGTCTGATTGGCGTGTCTGGTTTCCGATGCAGACGTCTCACTTCTTTTAGTGCTTGGCATTGGGCTGCAAAATCCGCCAGTCGCGGCATGTTGAAGGTGGATTAGGCAATGGGTACGTACATCATGCAAGGTCGTAGTGTTCTGGTACATCACGGCATTTCCCTGTGGACATCCGTACCGCGGCTCCGAGTCTCAACATCAAAGAGGCCCCGCGTTGCCCTCGGTGCGTGCTCCACGGTTCACTGCTAGTAGTTTGTGTAGTCCCTAGCTCCGAGCTCCCACGTCGATCCTGAAACCTCGCATCATGCCGCCCAAGACTCGAGGACTGGGACTCTTCCCCATGGAGCCACTGCCACATCCGGGGATATCTCCTCGTCTTGAGTAAGTCCTGCTGGCTGACCGACTGCGTGCCTGAATATAGCCGATGATCTAACGACGACGCAGTGTCGTTCTGGTTCCGGGATTCGGTATGCACTCGACTGATCAGTGGAGATCGCTCTGGCCGTCCAAGCCTGTAACACCCGAAAGTAGGGGGGATGTCAGAGTTTTGGCGTTCACTTATTATGAAGCATCTACGCGCCCTTACCGGGAGGAGGAGCTCTCCAAGCTGTCAGTTAGGTTGTTAAGCCAAGTCAACGACCATCGAAAAGATTCCTGCGAGAGGCTTCGGCCTGTTTTGTTCGTTGGCCATAGTGTGGGAGGCATCATCATTAAGAAGGTAATACCAAACGACATTACGCGATTAGGTTTGATGTAGCAATTTTGCTTAGCGACATGGTACTAATCGTGTGTCCTGCATCTTTCAGGCCCTTCTCACTGCGCAACTCGACAGCAGATTTCGGAATATATCCTTCTCTACTTTTGGCGTTGTAGGCTCCACTCATCGCTCCCACGGACTCCTACCGTCATGTTCTGACCTGACATAGATCTTCTTTGCCACTCCACACCAAAGCTCATCAGGAGGAGGCTCCTGGCCGGATATCACCTCCAGAATCTATAGGGCAACGCCCTTCAACTGGCTGCTTGGAAAGCAAAGCCCACAAGCCTCAACGATTCTTGACCAGGGCGATTCCAATGGCCTAGATTTAATATCCGAGGAGTTTCGAGCGATTCAAAACCTTCGGCTTGTGAGCGTCATTGAAGGAAAACATCACGGTTTAGATGAACGAGTAAGTCGTTAATCGCCGGAAACCCCTGTTAGTGACCAGCAGCCTCAAGAGTCATAATTAGGTCGTACCGGACGCATCAGCTAGACTGGGTCTTCCTGGCGAGGTCATTCGCGAGTTGCCCGATCGAGATCATTTCGAGGTGTGCAAGTTCGAAGGAAGCCTCGGTGAAAGTACTTTGATGAGTCTGATCCAAGAAATGGAAACCAAGTCGCCGAAAGCAGTCAGTATGTTAACCATAATCCCCTATGCTGGCATGTCTACTACTTAACACTAACTTATCTTTTACAGAAGGCGATTTCCACGACAGCTATAAGACGGCCGTACTATCACTTGGCCTTTCCAAGATACGGCCGGTACAGTCAGCGGTCAGACCGGCGGAAGGCACATGCGAATGGCTTCAGCAGAAGCCACAATTCAAAGCCTGGTACGATTGGAAGGCAGGCAAAAACCTGCTGTCAATTCAAGGAGACATGGGGTGCGGGAAGTCCCGAATAGCGAGGCGTGTCACGGAGCTTCTTGGCCAACCACAAAAGATGGATGGAGCAAAGCCCCGACAGGATACGATAGCAGTGTGCCCTCTCGACGAGATCAGCGAGGGCTACAAGACGGCCCGATCGGTGCTTGTATGCCTGCTTCACGACATTTTCATTGCTCGAAGGGATCTCGTGGGCAAGTGTTTGACTAGAAGGGTGAAGGAAGGCTCATATATCTGTGACTGGCCCCTACCAAAAATCCAGTCACTCTGGTATGACGTTGTCAGCGAGGCGACAAGAATGGAGGGCCACCTTTCTCTCGTTATTGACGGGATCGATCAACTCGTTGATGACCAAAAGACACTCGCCGGTTTTTTCAAGTGCATCGCCGCTCTCCCTCAAGATCCTCGTATCAGGTCCGGGATCAACGCGGCGCAATTGCGTGTTTTGGTACTGTGTCGTCAAGATGAAAGATTGGACGCCTTGAATAAGTGGTTCCAGCTGTATCGCATCGAGACTCACGACATCCAGGCGGATATCGCGGCAGTCGTGGGTATTGAGATGGAGCTCCTGGCAAAACGACATGGGTACAATGACGAGCTCAAGCGCGACATCAGTTCAAGAATTGAAGGAAGTGCTGGCGGTATGTGGCTGTGGGCCCGCCTAGTACTCAACGAGGTTGGAAAGGAGAAGCTGACGAAAGACGGACTGGAAAATCTCATGCTACCTCGGGAACTTGCAGGCCTCTATGACTGGATACTTGGCCGTCTGTCCAAGGCCGAAGACCAGAGGCGGTTTCTGCAAAATGTCCTTTTCTGGATGACCCACCAACTCCATCCCATGAACGAAGAGGAGCTGCGAATTGGGCTTGCCATGGCCATGAGAACTGGCCTACCCCACACCGTATATGATCCCAGCAAAGCCATCCGCGAAAACGACGTGGAGAATGCACTAGCTGGCAGAAATCTGAGACGGGAAGTCTTGGTGTCCTGCCACCCGTTGGTGAAGATACTCCCCGACGGCCGGTTCAGCCTCATCCACCGGTCGTTGCAGGTCTGTCTCATCAAGCCACCGGAGGCTCTCGTGTTCCCTATGGCTCACCACAAACACTACCACTGCAGTGAGAAACCTGCCAACAAAGTCATCAGCAGTCTCTGCATGGACTATCTGCTCCTTGCATTCTTCCGCGATGCCGGGAGACGCTACAGCGCCTCGGACGAGGAGAAAGCTAACTGGATCGAGAAAGTACAAGGACGGATCGCGGACAACGCATTTGTCAAATACGCCGCCCTTCACTGGATGCATCATGCGAAGCTTTCTGGCGAGCCTTTGCACACGGATCTTACCCAATACAAAACCAGCTCGCCGCAGTACAAGCTTCTGGAAATTGGAAGTGAGCATGCGTTGTCCTGGGCAGAGGTATGGTGGTATCTGATGAAGTGGCCGAATGGAGAGCCATTTTCTGAAGCGGACATACTTCTTCCCAAGGGCTTCCCAGAAGAAGAGGGGCAGAAATTTGGGGAACCAAAGCAGGAGTGGGAGGGGATGGCAAGGAAAGAAGTGTTGGACCGCGAGGAGGGTGAAGAAGCAAAGCAACAGGGACATGTGCCAACACCGGAGGACACGGAGCTGAGGCTTCAAGAAGGTTTAAATCTAACGGAGCAGGCAGCGGGCAAACTAAGAGAACAACCGAAGCGAAGGTGGAGGCAAGCTATGAAGGAGCGAGCGGAGTTGAGATGGCGGGATGAGCAGGCGCGGCAGGATATGTTGGATTCTGAGCGACGGCAGAGGTTGAGGCGCTCGGAAGAGGAGGAATTACAGCGGCTATGCATGCTCAGAGAAGAGCGACAGTGGCTGGAGCAGCAAAAACTGCAAGAGAGGTTAAAGTGGGAAGCGCGGGAGGAGATGAAGAGAATGTTACTTTCTGGAAAGATGGTTTGAGAAACTCAACGCCAGGGGTTGGATATAGGGCGGATGCGAGGATAGGAAATCAGCTCTATTAGCACAGATACGTAACGGTTCATTAGTATTTTGTGAGCACCAGAAAGCCGACCGTATCCTTTTATCTCTTCTTCACTGCTAGTAATCTTGTGCCTCTGTTGTGGGCTATGGAGTTCACAAAAACACACAACCATATCTTCGCCCGCAGACGCTTCCTGAACTCCGCGCTGAAATCACTCCAACGCTTCACCAAGCCTCCCACTTCTGCCCGCCCATTGCAACCAACCGATTGAACAACTCATCCCTCAACGGCACAGCCGTAATCCGATACTCCTCCCCATTCGCAGTCCTAATCACCAGCCCGTCCTTCACCTCTCTCTCCATCGCCCAGCCAACCACCAACTTCGCCTTCCACCCATACCCTCCGATCTTCCTTATTTCCACCATATCCGCCACCGGCACGCTCCACATGCCCTTCAAATCCTCCCTCTCCCCCCCGGCGATGTTGACGGTCCCGGTTCCCTTGGCGCCCTTCACAAACGCCACGACAGGCACCGTCGCGCCGGACGTGGAGAGGTACACCCGCCCCTTGTGCCCGTCGCACCGCGCTTCAAACTCGACGGGTCCCGACACGGGCACGGTATTCCGCGGCGGGATGACGCCCAGCCGGTTCTTGGCCGGCTCGCTGCCTGCCTTGGCGCGGACGGTGTCGGTGCCGACTGCCGTCTTGACCATGCCGCGCGTGGTGCCTTTGAAGAAGTTGAGAATTTTGCTACCCTTTTTGCCGTGTTTGTGGTCTTTGGCGGCGTCGATGTCGGCGCCGGTTGTTTCGTGGGACGTGGACGGGTCGTGGGTGATGGCGGCGTCGAGTTCCGAGGGGGTTGCGTTCAAGGGCGCCTCGGAACCCGTGGCGCGGAGGTGTGCGTCGGTAAGGGCGGCGGGTTGGTCGGGCGGCGGGGAAGTGATGCGCGGTGGAGGAGGGATCGGGGCGTGGTTGGCTTCGCCCAGGCGGAGGAGGGTGAGGGTTAGTTGCGCGTTCGTGGGCACACCCTTCAGTATTGTGCTGGTGTTGTGGGTTAGTATAGTAGTCAATTTCCCCGTGGGAAGAAAGGGGAAGACGTACTTGCGAGGTTCCAAGAGCTTTTGCCAGTCGGGGATTGTGCGGCCGAGCCATTCTAGGCCGCGGGAGATAATGGGATCGCCGAAGAACACGAAGCCAAATAAAAAAGAGAGAGACTTGAGCAACATGTAGGGGGTTACAAAGAGGGAGCAACCAAAAGTCACCGGGAGGAGGATGGCCACGAGACGAAGGCGGTAGACTTCTGAGGGGAAGAGAGGGATAGGTGAGAGAGCACTATAAACCATGAGTTAGCACAAAGAAGGCCTCGAAAAACAACGTCTATACATACTTGGCAAGACGCTCCCAGGTATCGGCAATGGTACCGATTGTATGCATGATGGGCCGCATCTTTGTCCACATGGCCGTCTCCATGGGTACCTTGGTCTTGTCGCGCTTCGCCTCAACCTTGCCATCGCTAGCTTTACCCTTTGCATCAGCAGTACCGGTGGCGAGTGCCGTCGGGTCCGGGAGTGCATCCGTGGCGGCGTTGTCATCCGAGTCCGGATCTCCTTGGGGGTGTTTCCCAGCAGCGCTGCTCAAAGCAACCGAGGCAATGCCGCTGACAAAATTGCTGGCCTCTTGCTCGACAGCTTCGCCCTTGTGGTTTTCCGGCGCGCCCGTAGCACTGTCGTGGCTGCCCAAGACGCCTGCCTTTGGTTTCTGGACGCCACCGGTCTTGCTGTCGACTAAGGACACAGGGGCTGGAGGAAAGAGAACCTCGCGCGTTTGTGGAAAGCCAATGAGTGCCAAGAGAAAAACCGAGAGAAGAGGGGCGAGGAAGTCGAAGAGCCAGGCAACAAAGTATGCTCCTGCAAAATAGGCTGTTCGCTTCGTCTCTCTCCAGGACCGCAGCCGCGCAATGTGCTTGACAGCGGCCAGCAGGCCCACGCCAACTGTCATGTACAGACGCTCGACATTGGCGCGCATTTTGTCGGGTGAGAATTCTTCGTTATCGGCGATGTTGAGGTCCAGTCCTCCTGGCGGCGGATACGGGGTGGCCTTGACATCGTAGATTTGCTAGAGACGGGAGTGTTAGTTCGGAACCGTTCTCCATTTGTATGTATGTCTGTAGTTTGAAGACAACCTGCCTTGTTGAATCGCCGAACTAGTAGCCACAGCTCTTCATTGTTCATGCCACCAACTAGAGGTGCTGCGATGTCTTGTTTCTTCTCGTTCCATCCAAGATCGACCACATCCTTTTCGTGGCCTTGCTGCACGAGCCCTTCATCATCTTCATTTTCGGTGGCCAGCGTGTGTGAGAATGTTGGTCCATCTCCCGGCGCATTAGACGTTGCTTGGCCATCAATCTCAACGTCCGCCGGATTGGTTGCCGGAATGGGAAGGAAATCCTTCAATTCGGCGCCGGGCCCCTCCACTGTCAGGGGTTTATTGTTACCGGCCTGCATGTTGAGTCAAGACGGGATGAACGCTGTTTGGATTTTCCATGCACCGGCTTGGAAACGAACAGGTGCCTCTTTCGAGTTCGGACGGGGTGGTGGAACTTAAGAAGCGTCGGATGTTCAGATGTTTTTCGTTGGGTTCCAAGTCAAAGGGACGATGACATCAATGGCGTCAATCAAATGCCGCTCCACTGGGGTCGTGACGCAGCTGTCCAAAATACCGGGTCCGGGCTAACAGCTCAACACGACCTTGCCTCGTGCCAGTTTCGGAAGCCGCGCTGAACCACTTATTCGATCTCGCCGGTTTGCGTAGATCAAGCAGACTCGCAGATCAAACACAATCGTACATACATTGGTAAGGCCTCGGTGTAGTTAGAGTCCCCAAAATTGCAATCCTGGGACCAATAAATGCCTGCTCATAACTGGCCATGCCATATCGCGCTCCAGAATTAAGGCGAAAGATTCCTAGAGCATCGGATACTTCAAATCCATAACATCAATCTAGACCCCTAAGACTTCCAACGACGCCTGGCCTCTAGGACTAGTATTGCTTTGTTGGCCAGCTGGCCGGAATCCGGACCAGACCCACTTTCCGCCGAAGTCCGGCTCCGTGCCCATTCACACGGCCCCGCATAATCGGCGAGCAGTGACGCCATGATGCAATGACGACATCGCAAGTTGAGTGGATCGACCAAAACTCCAAATCCAGGCATTCATGGAGTTGTTTTTTGGGGCATCAACTATTTGCATCTGAGTTAGGTCTATATTCCCCCCTCTTCGATTGCCATGACAGACCGCGCATTCCAGCTCTCCGGGAGTTGCAACAACTACCCCTGGGGCCAGCAAGGGCAGCAGTCACTTGCCGCGCAACTGTGTAAAAAAACCGTCAAGGATTTCCAAATCAAGGACGATGAATTCTATTCAGAGATGTGGTTTGGGGACTACCCAGACTTTCCCGCCCGTGTCTTGAACACCGACGAGCTCCTCAAGGACATACTCGATAAGAACAAGGAGCAGCTTCTCGGCAAGAAGGTGATAGACCGGCTCGACGGCCAGCTTCCCTTCCTCCCCAAGATCCTCTCCATCGCCAAAGCTCTACCACTGCAAATCCACCCGAACAAAGATCTCGCCGCCAAACTGCACGCCAAGGACCCCGACAACTTCACCGACCCCAACCACAAGCCAGAAATTGCAGTCGCTCTGTCCAAGTTTGAGGTCTTCGCCGGCTTCAAACCCCTCTCTGAGATCGAGCCCCTGTTCCAGCTGCCCTCTCTTCGTCACTTCGTCCCGCCCAACACAACAACGAAATGGACAGACCAAACGCTCCGTGAGGTAACTCGCAATCTCCTCAAAGCCGACGAGGCCACCGTCAAAAATGTCGAGGGCGCGCTGCTCTCCACCTCAAAATCAAATCTTGGCTCCGCAGGTTACATCCTCGACCTACTACCGCGTCTTCAAAAGCAATACGGCGCGCAAGACCCTGGCTCTCTCGTTGCGCTCACCTGCATGAACTTCATGACGCTGCAGCCGGGCGACGCGCTGTACATCCCCGCCGACGGCATCCACGCCTACTTGAGCGGGGACATTGTCGAATGCATGGCGCGCAGCAACAATGTGCTCAACTCGGGCTTCTGTCCGCCGGCCGAGCGGAACTCTATCGACCTGTTTGCTGATACCCTCACGTTCAAAGCGCACTCCAAAGAGGATATGGTGTTGCCGAGTTCCGAGACTCGAAGGAGTAGGACGGGTAAAACGAGGGCGTATAGGCCGCCTATGAGTGAGTTTGATATGTTGCGGGTGGAGCTAGGGGCCGGGGAGGAGGACGAGCTTGCTGAAGGCGGCGGGCCGGGTGTGATGATCGTTACGCAGGGGAGCGGCAAAATGGAGGCTGATGGGAAGAAGTTTGATTTGGGAGAGGGCGGAATCTACTTTGTAGCGCCGGGAGTGAGCGTGAAGTGGGAGACGGAGAAGGGGATGGAGGTTTATATGGCAGTCGTTTAGACATTATTATGCAGCGCTCGCGTCCGGGGGCGCTCAGTAATTTGCAACATGGCTATGTCCAAAGATTAAAAACTTCAGCGGGTCAGTGCTCTCTTGGCTAAGTACTGTACATAAGGTAGCGATACTGTATAACACTTATGGATAAATCCTGTGTGGTATCAGACCTGCCGGTTAACTTGGTAGTGGCCCATCACCCCATGATGTTTGTCCGGGTAAATCTCAGACCATGTTTAGGACATAAAAACGACAATGCAAGCTGTCATTTCAAAGTAGTAGAGGTAGTTCGCCACATATCAACGCTATCTTGACTGTCGTCATTCCTTGCATGGACAACTTCACAACAACGTCGCTCATCACACCAACCTAGCCGCAACAATGCGCACGCGCAACCCTTTCCCGCTAACCGCCGCCCTCCTCCCCTTCCTCCCCATCGCTCTATCCTCCTCTATAGACCAATGCAGCCTCGGAACCTCCAAATTCCCCCAAAACTCCAGTTTAACAACCTGCCTCGACTCCTCCATTCTCTCCCCCTCCGCCTGGCACCCGTGGACTCACCAGCCTCATTGCATCGCCGCCGACGAATCCCCATTCTGCGTCTTCACCCACGCCGCCTCGCCATCCCCCCACGGGTTCAGCATCATCGCCACGCCCGACGAGGCCTCGGACGCGCTGAACCCGCTGCAGCATGTCCTTGACAAACCCTTCTTTGCGCCCGACAGATTGTATGATCCGCGGCCGTACGAGGTGCGCGACATCCCCGGCAAGGGCAAGGGTGTTGTCGCAACACGGAGAATTGCGAAAGGGCGGGCTGTGCTGATGGACCCCGTGCGGGTTTTGGCGGTGGCGGAGTATCCCGCGGATGTGATGCGGGAGGAGGTGCAGGAGTTGATGGCTGCTGCGGTGGGGAGGTTGCCGGATCCGGCCGCAGTGGAGGGGCTGGCGAGGCAAGGGAATGAGAGGGGTGGCGATGGGGAGGAAGAGGAGGAGAAGGAGGCCGGGGAAATGAGTGAGTTGGAGGATGTTATGTTGACGAATAGTTTTGCGGTGACGGTGGGGGGGAAGGAGTATATGGGGTTGTTTGCGGATTTGGCGGTGAGTTTGCCTGCGACCTCGCTTTTACTGTTGGTAGGCGTGGGGGATGGGAACGGAAGCTAACAAGTTGACAGAGATTTAATCACGCCTGCAAGCCAAAGTGAGTCCCACTCGGGTAGCTCTGTGCTGCAACAGGGTGCGTAACTGTCTGACTAACTTACCTTGTAGTGCGTTCATGCACTTTTCTGAGGCGACACTTGCAATGACTATCTGGTCGGCTCGTGATATTGAGCCGGGAGAGGAAATCACGATTACTTGTAAGTGAACTTCCCACCTGGGGGGATGGCATTGCTGACAGGATCCAGACTCGGCCGCGGGCATGACCTCAAGGGAACGTTACGAGACGTTAAAGAAGGTCTGGGGTTTCGAGTGGTATGCTCCCCACGCCAACTCAACAAATACTCTTGGAGTGTTATAGGGTATCCCGCTGACCTCTTACAGCCACTGTTCCCTGTGCACCGCGTCCCCGGAAACTCTCGACGCGTCAGACGCCCGCCGAGACGAGATCCGTTCCCTCCAAGACAAGGTTATCGAAATTGCCCAGACAGGGGACTTCCAAAAGGCCGTTGACGAAGCAGAGCGAATGCTTACCCTCATAGAGGAAGAAAACCTGACCGAGCAAATGATCGGCATGTATGAAGTTCCTGCGCGTCTGTACTACCAAGTTGGCAACCTCGAGAAGGCACTTAAGTACGCCTTGAAAGTCAAACACGAAATTGACGGATACGGGGTACCTGATAAGTTGGGCGAGCAGAGACTTGAGACCTTGAAGGTGGTTGTCGAGAGAATTGAGCGGGAAATCGCAGAGAAGCAAAGGCGAGGCTCGAAAACAGGACAAAAAGACAAGGAGGAAGCGAATGAGGAGAAATGAGGGCCTGTAGATGCGTGAAGCTTGGCAGCTTTGTTCGTTAGATACGTTGACGGCATTGATAATTCGCTTCAAGAATTGAGCTTCAGAAATAGGCAACGGAAGTGCAGAATAAGCATGAGTGCCTTGGCGCTTGAGGGCTCTGAGCAGGCATGGGAGGCATGGGAAATGCCTGCACAACATACACGCGATGTAGTTTGTCCGGATCTAGCGTCTTAACATCGACATGGCAAGCTTAGGTACAAAGCCAAGCTCCGTCTCCAGAAACCGTTGGGTTGTTGTCGGGCTACATATTTCCACCAGTCAGCGAGGAGAGCCCCTCTCGCTCTGGACAAAAAAACGGGTACACACAAAACCGGTTTTTGGCCAACGCGCCCACAAACTACTACGTCAGTGATGCTCTTTTATGCTCTTTTCTTTAAACAGTATGTAAGGAAACGGCCTCGTTGGGATGATTCCATTGTCAAAGAGCTTGCAGAGGAGGGCTGGGCTGCAGTCAAACAAGACTCGATTAACCGTTGGGTGGATGAGATCCCCCAGATCTTGAACTGTATAGAAATGGAAGGAGCCTTAACAGGGCATTAGAATTCACTTAAAATCGTTGATTTTAGCCGCGATTTGACTGAATTGTGATGCAAAGTAGTGGTGGGGGATGGTTTTGTGTGTACCCGTTTTTTGTCCAGAGCGAGCCCCTTTACCGATGCCGGCTTGGCAGAACAACCTCCCCCGACGGGTAATCTCAAGACTGGATCACGGACTCATTTGGAGGCGATGTTGCTCTGACAGGGTTCCCCGCTGGAGATCATTTTTCCATTGCGTCGGTAGCAGTAAAGTCGGGGATTACCTCTGCGCTGGGATGCTAGGATTGCTGGGTTGCTTGGTGCTGATTGCGAGGTAGATCTCCTATATTAAGGCCCATAACATCCCGCGTTTTGTATCACACCTCGATCTGTACCTCCCCATAGCTCGTCCCAGGTACCCGGATTATTACCATGCGGCTCAACCACCTCGTCACCATCCTCTCGGCCTTCGCCCCCTTGGCCACAGCCTCTCCTCTGGGGTCTCTTGGCCTGGCCTCGTGGGATGTCGAGGGCTTTGCCAAAGACAACCCGATCGGTCCAACCACCGGCGGCAAGGGTGGCGCCACAGTGACCGTCGACAATGCCGCTGCCTTTAGCGCAGCTGTTGCGGGTGACGAGCCCAAGGTGATTCGCGTCAAGGGCGAAATCAAGTTCCCGTCTCGTCCCAAGATTGGCTCCAACAAGTCCGTCATCGGTATCGGCCGCTCGGCTCACATTACCGGCAAGGGCCTTGATGTGGTCAACTCGACCAATGTCATTATCCAAAACTTGAAGATCAGCTTCATCGAGGACAATGACTGCATCACCATCCGCAACTCGACCCGGGTTTGGGTGGACCACAACGAGTTCACTTCGGACATCTCCAAGGGGCCCGACTTTTTTGTGAGCAGTACTGATGTCGGAGGTTGCTCATTGATCACTCGGCTAACATCAAATATGATAGGACGGCCAAGTCGATATCATCCGCGCCTCGGACTGGATCACCGTTTCATGGAATTACTTCCATGACCACTGGAAGTCGTCGCTCGTTGGCAACGACGACACCCTCCGTGACGTCGACTTTGGCCACCTGCACATCACGTACCACCACAACTATTGGTATGAGCTGCTCCTAGTACTCCTTTTTGAACCGCAGAACCGCCGCTAAAACATATCATAGGAAGCACATGGGCACTCGCGGTCCTGCCGGCCGTTTCGGTCATCAGCACGTTTACAACAACCTCTACGTCGACTTCCTCTACCAGGCCATCCACTCTCGGTCTGACAACCAGGTCCTCGTGGAAGGCAATGTGTTCAGGGGTAACACCCGTGAGGCGCTCAGCACGTACGGCTTGGTCATTCCCGACGACTCGCCGAATACCTGCACTTGCGGCGATGAGGAGCTAGATGGCTATGCCAATTTGGGAGCCAGTACGTCGCTAGTTGATTGCGGTCTATGCGACCGTCCGCTAACAATGGCTACAGGAAACGACTGGGGCCCAGCCTCAATCAACATCACTCAGGTCGGCAACTTCAAGAAGGCGCCTTACAAGTTCAAGTTGACTCCGCTGCTGTTGGTAGAGCCGCTGGTCAAGTTAGGCGCTGGTGTTGGGAAGATTTGAGGCATAGCGCTGAGAGGCTGGATCATTGGGAGACATGCATGGGTTGGCTGCAGGAGTGACGGGCATATTAATTGATTATAGTATCTAATTCAGCTCGCCATCCACCAGAAACGAACTTACCGCGGCGCTGTGATAAGTTATGCGAGAAATGTGGGTTGACTGCGATGGAGCCCGGCTGGATCAACTTCCCCATCGTGTTCATCATCATCGTCATGGTTATCGGCGGTGAAAGTGGATGGCCTTCAAGCCCGCCGATGATAAGGGCTGGCGGGTTGCATTCTATCAATGAATGACAAGGTGACCGTCACAGTTGTCAGCGGCGGTGTGATGGAAAAGCTGCGCACGCGAGGGCGCTTAGTCCGCCTCGTCGCAATTTCGGACTTGAAAATGTTACTGACTGGTGGAAGCCACATTGGTGTCTTAATTTCTGACACCATGAACTATCAAAGGCAAGGGCTAGCATACATAAATGCGCCGACAACCATCATTCCTGCGTCATTGGTCTCGGGGCCAGTCAATTTTAGAAATATTATGTCGTACACGGGCTGCTGCAAGGCAATCACACTCCGTTGGCGCACAATTACAACCCCCTGATCGGAAAGGCCGACTCGCGGATCGTATCCTTCTTGAATATTGCAGTTATGGGTTGCTAGGGTGCCCTCCATCTTTCTCACTATCTGAGGGCAACACGCACGGTTCTCTAGGTTGCAGTCCATGCAGAGAAAGGAAGATACTGGGCACCAGCGGCCGCTTCATCGGCATCCTACACCAGAATGTTCTCACAGAGACCGCGAGTCCAACAATGTCGTAGTCCTAAATAGCAGGAACCTCTTTACACCACGGAAACAAACATGGTACTCAGGAGAGGAACAAAAAAAGGTGCCTATGCAGGCAAGCCTACGAATAGTCTCAACCGACTATCTAAGACGAAATCCAAAGGCCTCACGCAGACCCCAGGGCCCTTCATGTGTCCGTGAACCCCCGTCACCAAGCACCACCACCCTCTCGACGATGACATCGGTGTCGTGGCCAAAGATTCCATGCGCCTGGAATGATTGCCCATCCCACGTGAAGCCGATCTCCGATTTGTGGTCGCCGACATCCAAGCTCACCCCATCATCGAGGTACAGCTCTCCCTTGGCAGTCCCGTCCATTCCCGGGGCAACCGTGACGACAAAGCTCTGCTTCCGCAGGTCCGCCGTGGTATTCGCTGACCGCACCCTCATGGGCACGATCGAGCCGCCCTTGATGTGCACGGGAATATCCCCCCATCCGACGCCCTCTATCGTCTTCGTCTCCCCGGCACTCACGATCCTCTCGCCGGTCCAGAAGTCATACCACACATCCCTCGGCAGATAATAACTCACCGTCTGCGAGTTGTCGTCCACCACAGGACTCACCAGCAACCCGTCGCCCAACCCCCACTGCGTCTGCACCCCCCACGACTTCGCATCCCCGGGGTACCAAAACCACAGCGGATTGATCACCGGCCGCCCATCCTGGCTGGCCCTCCACATGGCCGTGTACAAGTAATCCAGCAGCCGATAGCGCACATCAATCGCCTTCTTGGCGACGTCGGCAACAAGCGGCCAGCGGTAAAACTCCTGGTCGGGCGCCGACACGTCGGCGTGGTTCCGGTAGAACGGCTGGAACGCCGCCATGGTCGCCCACCGCGCGCACATCTTCTCCTCGGCCTGGCCGTTGAACCCGCACACGTCGGACCCGACCATGGGCATGGCGTGCATGGACGCGAAGGCCAGCATCTGGCGGATCGCCGTGCGGTAGTGGTCCCACGTCGAGGCGTTGTCGCCGAACCAGTGCGCCGCCGCGCGGCCCGTGCCCGAGAAGGTCGAGCGGGTCAGCACGAAGGGCCGCTTGGCGGGCGACCGCGCGACGAGCGCGTTGTAGGTGGCGCTCGCCATCATGGAGCCGTACAGGTTGTGCGTGTCGTACTGGTGGCTGCCGTCGGCGTTGGTGATGTTGGTGTAGAGCGTGAAGGCCGAGAGGGCGCCGCGGTGCGAGCCGATGCTGTACGCGGGGGAGAAGAGATCGCGGCCGGGCAGGCCGAGTTTGTGGCCGGGTGGTGGGGGTGACTGCCGGCGCGGGGTGGAGCCGGACGGGGTGATGGCGACGGTGGAGGCGAGGCAGTTGGTGGCCGGGCACATATTGGAGGCTTCATTCATGTCGACCCACAGCCCATCTACATCGATGCCCGACGACGCGTCGTAGAAGCTGCGAATCTCAGAGGTCCACCAGTCTTGCGTCTTCGGGGCGAACCAGTCCGGCCATACTACCTCGCCGGGCCATTGCAGACCGCGGTAGTGGGAGCCGTCGGCAGCTAAAAGGAATGCTCCTTGCTCAGAGCCGCGTGTAAAGGGGCCGTAGCCGTCCAGTCGCCTGATGCCCGGGTCGAGAATCTGGACATAGTGTTGGTTGTTGCGGTGTATCGAGTCGACGAGCGCGCGAACTTTGTCCATCGGGTAGCGCGAAGGATCAGTACTGAAGTCCCGCTTTGCGTCCATATAATCAATGTCTCCCCAGATTACTTCAAGGGGGATGCCGGCAGCCGAGTAGTTGGCGATAACCTGAGCCACGTGGTCAATGGTTTGCCAGCCGTATTTGCATTGATGGAATCCAAGGGTCCAGTAAGGCATCATGGCGGGGAGTCCCACGACTTCGGCGTACTGCTTGCTGACGGAGGCGGGATCGGGGCCCGCCAGGAAGTAGAAGTCGAAGACGCCGCCGATGGCGATGTATTCCAGATACTGCTGTCCTGAGTCCGTCTTGTCGATGAGGATGTCCATCCCGTTGGAGTTGAGCAAAAACACGCCATGGGTGCCGGAATCTCCACGGTGCTCGAAATAGACTGGGTGGCTCCCGTACAAGTTGACTCGGTTGGGGATAAACGGGGATTCGGCATTCCAAAATGTACGAGTGTAGCCGTCCGTAGGAAGTCGAAAATCATCCGAGTGTTCTCCCAGGCCATAGAGATTCGGGTTCTGGGGAAGACTCGTCTGGAGTCGGATGTACTGGGATTGGAAGACCAGGGGCGAATCCGAGGTGTCAAACAACGGCTCTCCTGTGGATGCCCTTGTGACATTGAATGTAAAAGGGTTCTCGGTGAAGCTGAATCGGAGGGCTGCTTTATTGGCAGCCGCGTTCTGGCTCTTGGGCCGAGGTAGCACCTGTTCCTGGATCTGATACACCTCGTGATCGGCATCCTCAACCAAAACATGCAGACGCGTGTCTGGCGGGCGGAACAAAGATGAGTGAGTCAGTTACACTCGTGCGCAGGGAAATGATCGGCCTTACCGGTCTGATACTCGACCGTCAGTCTCAACTTCTGGACGTCATCGCTGTGGGAACTGCAATTGCCGATCAGAATCAGATCCGCGACGAGGGACGAATCGTCTGTGATAACGTTAGCCGCGCGATAGCCGGGGCACTTTGCCACCGGGCGCGGAGTCTGAGCAAGGGCTGCGCCTGCAAAGAGCAAGAGAAGCAAGAACCGAAACGCCATTATTATGATCTCGTCTGCGTGCACAAGAGCTGCTCACCATTTCGATGGACGAAGAAACAAAAGGGGGAAGAGCCAGAGCTGCGGATCGTGGATTAAAAAGGGCGGGCGGGTACGCAGGTCACCTCGTTGGATTTCTCCAGTCGTCCCAAGTGTACCATCGAAAGGCCCCTCGAGCGGAGTGATCCACCGTCCACGGCCCTCGTGGGCACACGAGCGAAGTCGTGACCGTGCAGCAACTGCAGTCTCATGTTTGGGACAGGAAGGTGTTCGCACGCCCTGCCGATTGCCGCGGTTAGCATAACCCCAGTCCGGAATGCTCAGGGGCATTGGGGACCAGTTAGCAGCCAGTGAGACAGGCCGGGCCACATGGTCCCATCTCGTGCTGTGCTACCGCGTGCGGGGAATGCGGCCAGGTCCAGATGGGTTGAGGCATAGGAATCCGCGTGCACAGAATGCATGCCTGCGCGCGTTCATCATGTTGATGCGTTCCACGCGTGGGACTGGGGGAAACATTGGCGGCGACATCACGGAGATCGTCACTCTTCCAAGGCTCGTGGTCGCAAGTCCCGGTATATCAGCTGCAATATACTGCTGCTGCTGCCCCTTATGCACCCCACACACACTCCCCTTGGGATGTAACCTGCCGCTTTGAGCCTAAGAGAGCGAATGACCCCGACAACTGAAACAACCCCTCCATTCAACCAACTGGGTCCGGTCATAGGACTGAAGCGACCGGGCGGTTGAGTGGACGAGAAGAGCAGTTGTGTTTGCTGCTAACGAGGTTCTATTGTATCACCACAACCAGGCGCGTGGCTGCGCAGGGTTACTCCGTGACACGACAGAACCGTGCCTGGACGATCCTTTTCTTTCACCGCCGCAGACAACCGAACTCGGCCTGCCGTGTAAGCTATTATGATAGGAGAGAGTGGTGACACAAGCCCAATAATTAACGGCATGAAGTCATAGCGCTGGATTTGGCAAACGGCAGAATCCGAGGGAGAAATGGTATGTGCTACCTGATGGCGCCAATAAATTTAACCTGATTCTACTACTAATGCTCAGGGCCCTGTTTTGCCAATCAGTAGTAGATGTAGCGGGAAGCGGACATGCCATACGACACTACAAGCAGGTAGGAACATACCTATCGAACCATTTTAGCTCGAGTTCGCCATGGCAAGGGCATATAACTGATAGAGGAACATCTTCAAGAACTAAGCTATGCGTCTCCAGGCATGACATCTTCAAATGAGTCGGCATAAAGGACAAATTCTAAAGTTGGGGTTTATTGACCCAGGCGTTCTTGTTGGCGCCGCATCTTCATCCCTATTTTCGCAGCTGTTCAACGTGAAAAGCGAGCCATGCTTGTTCATGATCGTCGAGAAGATGCCCCGCCATGCAGCACTAAGGTGATCGAGGATAGCCCGCGCGGCTTTGGAGGTGTTATGAGGTACTGTACCTCCTCGCCTCCTACAGGTTCGAGGTCTCCACAGTTCCGTTCGGGGATGTGATACAGTAGTACCCAAGGAGCACCCATCAGCATTGCAAACAGCTTACCTCAGAGATAACCTTATTTATATAATCAGAGCAATCTTCAAGATCAATCAAGGCGGCTTTTTCTTTTACGACCCGAGCCTTCGCCCAAACTGGCTTGCCGGAGGACTGGAACTCACCCCTGTTATCAGTATTCCTGATCTAAGGGTACGCAAAAGAACCTCCACATAGCTTGTTAGCAGCCGCCGTCCCATCCCCAACCGTCAAGGAATCAACAGCGTCCCTGATTTTTTGAGGCAGAGCCGCGTAATCCGCCGCTCTAGTAGGGTCGGTCAAATATTTAGCAGCAGCGACGTATTGCTCCTGCAGTGTTTCGATATCCGCATTGTACATACATTCCAATAAACCAATCCTTGTGGGCCGCTTGGTAGCTTCCTAGAGTGTCCGGCTTTGGCGCAGTGCTGCATTGATCGAGAGTTGCCCTGAGGGCAGCGGTGGGTTAGTGCGTTCCCATTGACAGCCAGCAGAGTGACATTGGCATTGGGCGCGTGTCTATTCAGCTTCGTATAGTGCGAGACCACTCTTGGGGATCTTCGATGCGCCCACTACACCACACCCCAGATTCCACCATTCATTTGGAAAGGCAGATGAGGCTCCCATCCTCCTACGCCCACTCAGCTCCCTTGTCCTCAACTTCAGTATCGCCGCTCTGTACAGTACCATCCTCATCTCCAGAACAATCCCACTCTTCATCCACATCATCGTTATGTAATTCCCAACCTTCCCAGGACGCATTTCGGGCATTGCAATCCCACTCTTTCTGTTTAGCCAAATCCATGCAATTTTCATGGAATGATCTGATGTCATTCTGATCCAGGCCAGCGTGACCTAAGAACGGTGCTTGTAGGAGGAATTGCTGGATATCCCGAATTGCTTGCTCCGCCAATGGTTCCAAGGCTTCGATGCTGCTGTCGCCCGTGTATTTTTCTGTGTACGCCAGAGGTGTATTGCCAGCATTGTCCGGGGTCTCATAATCCACGCCATCAAGCACAAGATCCTTCACAATATGCAGTCCGATGCATTTCTGGGACACGTCTGATGGTCTCCATGTAGCGGTTGCTAGAACAGTCAAGTGTAAGACATTCCGGCCATCTCTGTCCTTTGTTGTGTCAGATGTCAGAGCAGGTCGGTCTTGCATACGTGCCGCCCTTTTCGTTTCTTCCCAAACGTCGCGAAAGAATGTGGTGTCCCCTGAGTTAATGGCAGCGCGGATGGCATGATGGAGCGGCAAATGAAGGTTTTCATCGTCCTGCAGGAGAGGGGAGCCCAGTTGGATAAGTCGTTTTGAAATACCTAGGTGTCCAGCCAGGATTGCTAGGTGCAAAGGAGTTCGTCCATCGTCGTCTTGGACTGATAGTAACGCCTTTAATCCTAGCACCTTTTCCGACATTCCATGTTTGGAAGCCGCATCCATTGGCATCTTCGCAAGCTGGTCTGTGGTGGGAGGCCTTAGCAGTTCCTGGTTATCTATGATCACTTGGAGCAAACCATCAGCACCTTGTGCTGCAATGCGATGTAATAGCGTCCGACCTTGGTGACCTGGAAACTGCGCGAAATGGGCAACGATGGGTCCAGTATGCGGGCCTGATGAATCAAGAATCGCCTTGACAGTGACGTCTTCTCCATCCAGAATTGATTTCAGTTTGAACAGGGTATCGCTGTTTCGTGTGACGCCCGGCTCGTTCAAAACACCGAGCACGTAACCCCGATCAAGCTGTTTGGCAAGAGATATTGGCGTCTCAAAAAAGGGATATGGCCCGAATGCAAGCTGTACTATTGCCCAAGCCTTTTCGACCGACTCCGGAAGGGCAGAAAGTCGAGATCGGATAGACTTCAAATCGTCCGGGCTCGCCACGTCTGGAGCCCGGGGTTCGTCATTGAAGGTGGCCGCAGATGCCAAAGTATGACGGCCGGGATCAAAGGCGTACAGCTCATCCGGATCCGCCGCTTCTTCGCGAAGAAACTGGACTAAGCCGCTGTTGCCCGAAATAACCGCCGCGAGCAGTGGCGGAATTCCCAACTTCCCCCTTTGGGTAACAGGAAATCCCCAGGATACTAACCGCCGCGCGGCTTTCCAGTTTCCAAAAAGACAGACCAAGGCCAGATCTTGTGGCTTAAACCATCTCCTGTGTAAAGTCAGGTGGCCATACTTCATGTCCATGATGTTCTCCACTCCTTGCAAGCCGGACACGAGCTCTCCGTACGGCACAGCCGGGTACAGGGCTTGGAGAAGTAACGACATCGATTTCCTCGTTGAAGGGTCTTTGAATGTGCCGCAAGGTGGACCAAAATAGTAATGGAAACGTTTGACAAAGTAGCCTTTCGTGAGAAGACGGAATATGCTCCAAACGGAAGCAGGAGCGTAGTAACTTGCCAACTGTACAATGCCGTCCTCGAGCTGTTCCTCTGTGCACGAATGATGGGCAAGCGCCAGTCGAAGCCCTTCTGGCCAAAGCACCGATACCCGAAGAGTAGAAACATCGGCGCGAATTCCCATGGATAGCAGTCGCTTGAAGTTTTCCATGTCGCGCCGAACTGCAGCTGCCGTCAAGCCGCGTTGATAGTCGCAGCCCTCCGGTGGTGAGATATTGCCCGACGACTCGATGAGGTCCATCATACCCAACTGTCCAACCTTGGCCGCCGCCTTCAGTGCTGATATGAACACTTCGCTCCTTTTTGACGAATCCCCATAATTCTGGGATCGTCGAAGGAGCCAACGGAGAGCATCCAAGCGTCCAGACTTGATTGCATTTTCGAATACGTCCGATTCCAAGACATCCGCTCCCTTGCTGACCAAGCTCTCCAAAACCGATATCGGACATGACCGTACCGCCGCGGCCAATGGACGCATGCATTGACTCCAAGATTGAGGCACATCAAACTTATAGCTCGTGTTGAGGTCTATATTGAAGTCGAGAAGCCTGTCGACGAGCCGGATATGCCCGCGATATAGGGATTCCATCAACGCCGTCTCCCGTTGGAGTCTCATGTCCTTGTAAAGGGGGTTTGCCAGGGCCCAGGAAACAATGTCTTCCTTGCCCTCTTTTGCAGCAAACGCTAGGACGTCGTATCCATTCTCGTTCTGGTCGGTTACGCAAAAGTCTTCTGAGACAAGAAGACATTGCAAGAGAGTGAGTTCCCCATGATACACCGCGTGGTGCAAGAATTGCTGACCAGCTCTGCCGATGTAAAAGCTAGGAGGCGCATAGATGCTCCACCATGTATCGAGGCGCATTTGACCTTGGCCGCAGATCATGCGAACTGAATTGCGTATCCTCTGTGTCACCGAGTCCAGACTGCTGGCCCCCAAGCATGAGTTCTCGATTGGTATGGCCCCCGCCCGAACGTGGATGAACCAATTTTCGGCGGCGTACTTGTAAAATTGGCGATGTTTTGGTTTCAAGTTCCGCAAAAAGGCCTTTCCAGGATCGTAGTCATTACGCTCGCGCGCTAGGTAGTTAACATTTGGCCGGCAAGTGATCCAGTCGGGGAGGGCTAGGAAACGGGCGCATCTGTCTGCAAGGACAATATTACATTGAGACAGGCTAAGGTGATAATGGCTGGAGTGGTTGACCGGGGCAGCTCGTAAGAGGAATTCTCGTGCAGTTTGATGAACGAGCTGAACATTGGACCCAACAAACCGGACGAAGAAACCGCCTAGGCGCTTGACGGTCTTTTCGATATTCGCCTCCAACTCATCGTCCAAGTCTCCAAGGGACTTGACGTCTCTCTCCATGCCGAGCGCAATGTTGATTTCAGACAGACTCAGCTGTCTTGTAGCGGCCAATAAGCACTGGAGCAGTTGCAGGGAGCGCTCCGTCGCAGCAGACAAGGCAATGCCGTAAAGGTTGTCCAAGTCTGAAGGCGATTGTTCAAGGACCTCCTCAACCCTGCTCCTCTTGGTGCTGTCCAATCGCATAATATTCTTGAGCATCAATGATACCCAGAGGAAGGTCATATCAGCGCCACTCGCAAACTTCTCGGCCACAATTTTGCACACCTCGGCTGTCAGGGTTTCCGTTGTCTCGAGTTCGTGGACTTTATGACGAATGTATCTCTTGAGATCCCGGGAGAGACACTTAAAGTCATCTTCCGATCTAAGCCTGATGTCGCCGAGGGGCTGGAGTTGTCGCTCAATGTCCAGTAATGGCCGACTTGTTATCAGGATCTTCAGACCACCCCTGAATGATTCTGGGCAACGGGAGGAGAATGTTCGTGTCACCGCCCGCAGGAAAACGTCTCGAGAGGGTCCCTCGCATTCATCCAGGCCGTCGACGATGAAGATGATTTGGCATGGCGTGGGTTGCGAAGCCTCCGAGATGGCACAAAGTATCTTCCATAATTGTTCAGGGACAACTGCGAACCGATCTCCTTTCGCCGCGAACTGGTTACGGGCGTAATGGATAAGATCTGGCCGGGCAGTGAAGATTGAATGAAGCAAAGCGCATAATGCCTGATGTGATCTTGTGCGCCTCTCGTGTCCACCGTGGAAGAAGAACGGGAATACGATCGCATCGGGTTGACTGGATGCCAACTCGTCGACGACGAATCCGGCCAGCACCGATTTGCCGCACCCCGGATTCGCGGTGATCCAAAGCAGCGATGGCCCAGTAGCCAAGAGCCAGCGCCTGAACTGAGCGTTCCCAAGCACCCATTTGCAAGTCCCATCGACAGGTGAGTCAATTTCGTCCCGTTGGTTTTCGTACTCCCCGGTAACTTGGTAGAGAGCCCTGACGCACTCTAGGTCATCGGGTTAGAAGAAACTTGAGGTTGGAGCGGCCGAGGGCAGTAGACTCCAATACTTACGTTTGTCCTGCTCCTCCAACTCCGAAATCCTCTTCACTTCAGGCCGAACTCCAGTTTGTGCATGTTCGAGGCCCAATGCCCGCTCGAGTTCAGTGCTGATCGTCCTGAGAGTCAACTCGCAAGCAGGACTACTGGCCGAGTCGAATTTGCAAATGGTGCTATGGTCAGCGCTCATGGGCACCTGCTTCTCGCTCGCACCCGGTAGTCCTAGGATGGCCGACTCCTTGGGGACAATCTAGGGTTTCTATCAGTGAATTAAAGCTCCGGCGGCCCCTATTTGACGGGCGCAGTTTCACGAAGCAGTAGGCACATACGGTTCCAAGCTTCCCATAGGGTAAACCCTCAATGAAGCTGACGACAAGATACTTGTTACACAAGCTCAAGAACTGCTCGAACCGTCGTGTTGCAATGTCCGATTTCGCCTTGAGGTTCTCAATAAGATCATTGGAGTGACCCCCGAGACGCACGATCTTCCCGACAATGTCTCCGAACGAGGCAAATTTCCCACCCCGGTGAGGTGTGGCAAAGAAGACGACGAGGCGAGTAGCGCTTGCGATAGGACTGTACGATGGATCAAGATGCGATTCAACCAGGGCCTATTAAGCACGTTAAGCAAGTAGATTTTTGTGGACACATTCCAGCGGCTGCGCACCTCCTTCACCACAAGTCCACCAAGACTGTGGCAGATAAACACCAGTGGCCGCTCTGGACAGCTCTGTGTCGCCAAACGTAAGCGAGGAAGCACTTTCTGACGCCTCTATGAACACCCACCTTTCGACTCAGGCTCAGCCAATGAAGTAGGCTTTTTGCATGATCGACTAGATTGAGGACCGCCGAACTAAGAACAGGGCTGGAATTGTATTCGAAGAGCAAGACGCGTGCAGGGCGTTCGAGACTGCCCGGGAGAAAATCTCTGACCCATAGCTTCTCCTTCGATGTCCAAGTCTCCCACGCATGATTGGCCTTGTTTTTGAAATTCAAGCCATGGACAGCGACAATGCTAGGGAATCGACATCAGCCAGGTTCTGGCCCAAATGGGCTGCTTATCCCCCAAACTCACTCGACTGCAACAGGGGTAGCCGCATCCCCGTCTGCGGCGCTGTCATGGAGGATGTGCAATGCTGTCTGCACCTGCACCCTGGCCATCCTGATCCGAGATGACGACCGTGGTCGCAGTGTCCGAGTTGTTCGCCGGAAGTCAGTTTGTTGAAGGCCGGAAGGACGAGACCCGAGAGGGGAAGGAGAGCCAAGGCTCGCCCATTGATCCCCTCCGCCCTCGAACGTATCAGGGCTTCATAGGGCGGGGCGCAGCACCTGCGGCCGCCCCCCCCCACCTTCACAGGAGGATGGCTGATGTTGACGCTATTTATTGGACGCCACCCAAACCAACGACAGTGACTTGGGCTTCTCCCAGGGCTCACAACGAACCGTGTCCGCCCCGCGTCTACCGTGCAGGGTTCTCCAAGCCCACCACCTGCATAGAGGGCGAGAGGTCAATCCGGCTACGGGCTGCACCATTTCAATGATCAATGACACTAACAGCTAAGGCCCCCCTGATACCTCTCTAGAGTCCAGGCTCTTGTGATCCTAGTATGTACCAGCCTATAGTGAGACAAAACTTAACCTCAAGAAACTCTAAGTGCATCTGATATGTCCAAGAAGACTTTGGCTGAACGGCGACATGTCCCAAGTTCGGGGTGGCAGTAGCCCGAGGATTATGCAATGATTAGCCATATCAGGGCATAGTACTGGCCAACGCAGGCGACAATCCATAGTGCGTGCTCTATTTCCTCATCCATCTTTACGCTGATTTTGGAGGTATCGTCTCACAATGACTATCACGTTGTAACGAGACTAGACTCTAGGCTTTTACCCAATTTATGTGAACATTACCTGCGTAGTTCGTTGCTGAGCAGAGCCCACAACGGCCGCTACACGTAGAACCGGGCATTGGGGGACAAGAAGACCAATATAGAAGGATCCCGGCATAAATTGACACGTAATTATCGCAGCGTTATAAGATATGGCGCCTAAATACGAATGTGGCTTCGCAGCGATTCTCAGCTACACTCGTTGCCCAAAGGCCTCTATGGCCCCCAAATTTTGGGGGCCATAGTCTATAGACACAAGCCAAGACTGGTTAAGTTTGGCTACCTAGGTATACAGCATGCTCACCAGATGCAGCCAGATGTAGCCAGTCTGGATCCTTCATTGTCCCCACACTTCATCTACAACGGCTCAGTATATATGTAACTGTCAAGTTGGTCTGCCCAACCAAAAACGAAAATAATCTATATGTATATATATATAGCCCTACTCAGGTTTCTACCTTGCTCTCGGCCCTACGTGTCGGTCGTAAAGCACAACCTTTAATCGCAGTCTATCCCTACCGTCTAACAATCTCTATAGTTGCGATCATGAAATTTACCTCTGCGCTTGTGTCTCTGTTCGCCTTAGCGGTCAACCAAGCTGCTGCTAAGCTATGCCGTCCCGTACCCGCGAACTTCTCGCTCACCCCGGCCCAAACTCGTGACTCTCGGGAGCTTCCGGATCCCTTCCTTACTACCGGGGGAATTCGCATCACCAAAAAGTCCGAGTGGGCCTGCCGCCGAAGTGAGATAGCCCAGCTGGCGGAAACGTGCGAGTTTGGCCCCATTCCCGGCCGCCCAACGTCCCTTGATGCCTCGGTGAGGAACAGCAACCAGCTCGCGCTAACCATCACCGTCGACAATAAAACCATCCAGTTCAACGTGACCATCACCTACCCCACGTCCGGCACGCCCCCTCATCCTGTGGCCATTCTCATCGCCGGCGCCAGCATTCCCATTCCCCCGACGGTGGCCACCATCGTTGTTCCCATCGACGCTCTTGTCAAGTCAGAAAATGGCTTTCCACAGTCCCGCCAGGGTCTTTTCTACCATCTCTACGGCGCCCGGCACGGCGCGGGCGTCTCCGCCGTTGGAATCTGGGCCATCGCCCGCGTCATTGACGCCATCGAGCGGACCGCCGACATCACCTTTCTTGACCCGACGCGGCTCGCCGTGACGGGGTGCAACCGCAACGCCCGCACGGCGCTCGCGGTGGGCGGCTTCGAGGAGCGCATCGCCCTGACGATTGTCCAAGAGGCGGGTAAAAGCGGAGATTCCTGCTACCGCCTGCGGGACGACGACAGAGGGAGCGGGCTTGATGTCTGCAATACCATGCAGTGCGACCGGTATCCGGAGGGCGGCCAAACGGCCAACTTTAGGCGCTTCTACGACGACCCACGCGAACTGCCATTTGACAGGCATTCTGTGGCGGCCCTAGTAGCGCCGCGCGCGTTGCTGGTGCTGCAGAATGATATTCAGTTCACAGAGCCCAAATCGAGCTTTCAGTGCATGGGCGCCACAAAGCAGGTGTATCGAGCGCTTGGGTTGGGGGACAGAATGGCGGTGTCGTTGAAGGGGGCGCATAGTCTTTGTCAGTTTCCAAAGGAGCAGCAGGCTTTGTTGGATGCGTATTTTCGAAAGTTTTTGTTGAAGGAGGAGGGAGTGGAGTTTGACACGGATGTTGTTCAGTTCAACACCACGGGATGGAGCCCCAGGGATTTGAAGGCAGCATATAGTTGGACGGTCCCTACGCTAGCGTAATGACTACCTGTGTCACGCAGCCTGTATACTATAGGAGACGAGATATTCACCGCTCTCAGGCCACCAAATTCACCTGACTCGTCTGGACTTGGGGCTGCGATTAATCGGCTGGGTAGAAGCAGAGCGCTCGCGCGGGAACGTAGCCAGCCGGTGTCTATCGAGGTCTATGGCAGGAGAACAATATCATTGCCCTGATGCAGAGCAACCCACGCGTCAAAACATTGACTGACTGCCTCACCCTACGCTAGCACATAAATCCAATTGCTCAATTGCGGGTGGTTCATAAGATGGCCGCACTTCTGCCCTTTACGCCGCCAGCGGCAACGCATGCTCTAGTAACAGCACTGCGTGTAGTCTGATTTCGACACCCGGCCTACCCCAACTCGGCTCCCGACCTCCTCGTGCTCATAGCTGCAGACGGCGACGGCGGGCTCGACTTCGACTTTGCGTTGACGACTTGCTGCATCGTTGCCGATGCTGATTGGGATGATGGATACTTGACAGAGAAAGGATTGGCTGGGGACGATGTTCTTCAACGGGTCCACTGCCCGCAGGACGGGCTGCTACGTGGACGGTCAATCGCTGCGGCAGGCCCCTTCAGAGTCGGACGCGGCGGAACGAAATCGGGCAGCCGCAAGTTCCTCCACGGCGGCGGGAGGTTACCGCGCTGCACGCCGTCCTCGCTGAAGGCCTACCTTGTTCTAGAGGGAGAAAGGCTTTGGCTTGTGTCAAACAAAAGGGATAGATAATAAGGATATTCTCCATTTTTCATTTAATACTTTCTTTATACTATCCCTCTAAAGCGTAGTTATCCTATAGCTCGCGTGACGGAAACTAACAATTCGACGGTTGTAGGCACTGCCGGCGATCAAGGAGAGCAGCTCGGCCAAAGTTCATAATAAGCTTCGAGTCTGATAGGAGATGATCGGGCAGTATTGGAAGCGCGGCCAACTTGATACCGCGAGGAAACTCACGTGCGTCCGCTCCGTACATTCTCGGGGCAGTGGATGGGTCGCCTGGGTCCCACTCCCCGTCTATTCATTACTACAAGGGAGGTTTCCAAATCTCGGTTCACCCTGATGGATGCCTTTGCGTCAGGTGTCCTGGTATCCGGGTAGCGGCGATGATCCGACGCCTCCATAATACTCTGCCAACGCGACCGCTTGCCTTCTATCAAGTTTCCCGTCTTGTTCACATCGAAAAGCATTGCCCCGTCCTGCCCTCGACCCGGGGTGGACGGCGTCTTCCAACCCGAAGAATATTATCCAGCAGGGGACCAACGTTGATGGCGAGGCATCGACGTAGCCGGGACAGTGCATTCGATTTCCTGGACCATTCTTGAGACGACGACTGTTCACCCAACTTCTCGCCTCGCGCGTTTAATACACGCTACATTTTCAAGATCCGAGCCTTCCAGCTCGTGAAGCTGCCTCTTGCCCCTTGGCTTGGACTTTCCACCCGGGCTACCCCGACAAGCATCGGCACCTGGTTCTTGGCCCCCTTCCTGCTGAGAGCTTGAGGACTGCGTGAAAAGTGGCGGCTGTGGTATGTCGCATTCTCCATCGCCTTCTCCATCGCCGGGAGGACCTGGTGGCGTCGTGGGCGTAGTATGGGACTCTGTGAGTGAGGGGCGAACGTCGCTGGGGGATGGTGGCAAATCAGGGTCCGCTGGAGAACCGTTGGCGGACTGTGACATTGTAGGACTCTCCTGAGGTGCTCTAACGGCCGGCTCCATCTCCGATGATGCCGCCGGTGCTTTGCGCAACCACTCCGGGGCGCTAGACCCAACGCCATCCGTTGTCTCGATATCCTCCACTTGTGCCATCGTGCTACAGGGCGGGGAAGTTGGTGGTGGTAGCTGCCGCTGTCCTGGCGAGGCCGGTAACTCAGTGACCAAAGGGCCCATGTCATGATGTAAGAGATCCCAGTTGTCGGAGACAGTAGGATAGGGCGAATACATGTGGGGCATCTCCTGCGTTTCGGTGAAAGTAAAAGGCGAGGGCGAGCGCTCATGCCGTGGCCTACGCTCGCCTAGCTGTCCCTCCCCCTAGCCCCAGACAATGCCACTGGCCAACTGGATAAAGCTATCCAGACTCCCGGACCGCCAGGCTTTGTCCACAGCGTCCCACGCAGCCTCTGGTGAGGAGGGATTCTTGTCAAACATCGCCGCGTACGGGATCTTGTCGACGACTCTCTCAAGCTCGGCGCGGCGCCTCTTGGATTTCTCGTCAAGGAGTTCTTCGAGATGTTCGCGATTCTGGGCCACTTTCGCGGCGGCGAGGGCGTCGGAAAAAAAGGGCATCCTCATCGAGCAGCGGAATGGTGATGGTGTTGAACCGCTGCCAGTAGTCTGTCCAGAGAGGTCTGCTGTCGCGATATCCGACCATGGCAAAGGTCTGCCATTGGATATCCTTCTCCCTCGTGTCGTGTGGTGGCGAGAAGGGCATCGCGTCGGTGACCGAGGAAATGCGCCCGAGGAGAGGGTGGTAAGCGGAATTCTGGGCGAGCGCGTAGATAGATGGCGGTAGAGGGCAATAGTAAGAATGCTGTCGATTCCGGCGGTCTGGGGCTGCGAGGTTGGGATGATGCAGAAAGAGAAGGCAACAAACGGTTACCGAAGTCAACTTGGGCGACGCGGCGTTGAAATGGCATCCCATCCTAGCTCCTAGCCTCATCCTTTTCTGACCTCCGCTCAGCCAATCAAAATTCTGTTTCCCTCCCGTTCCTGTTAAATAGTAATAGGGGTTGATGGCGATTCTGCACCAAGATATGATTGCTACACAACCAACACGAGAGCGGCGCCGGGTTGAGCAGGCAGGCAGTGGGCTACAGGCAGGCAGGCCACATCAACAACATGGGACCTGGTCTTCAGAGTCAAGTACCGTCCCCTGCCTCGGTGCCCAACCTCAGCCCGCTCGCTGGCCCTCCGACTCGGTGGGCAGTCCCAGCCCCTGCGGTGATCTTAGTATATTGCAGCTATCTTCCTCGCCCGAAGATAGCAAAGGGAAAAGGATATTCTGGCCAGGCTAGGTCATGAGAGTATGACTCCAAGCAATTGGGCATCTACCACTCTGAGCTCTCTAACGTCCAGTAGAGAAACATTGTCTCTCCCTAAGCATTTGACGGCCGCCTTTTCGCCGTCTACCTTGAGCGTCTACCCTCGTCACTTCACCGCGGTACAAACTCGCCGTTCCAACCCTCTGATACCTTCATCATTCTACGCGATATGTCGTCGGCTCTTTTTTACCTCGACACGCAACACGCCGCTCACAACGACATCAAGCCGGCGAACATCACGTATTCGCCCCAGCGCGGCGCTGTCCTCATCGACTTTGAGATGGCAACGTCCATGACCGGCGATCCGTCTATTGGAGGAACGCCTTGGTATCTCTCTCTCGAATTCGTCAAAAGCCCTAAAAATCGGGGGGCTTTGGGGGATATATGGGCGCTGGGAGTCACCCTGCTATACGTTCTAGGGAAGATTGCCCTGCCAGAGAAAACAGTTGAGCCCTGGCGGATGTATGACGTGGTCGACAAACATAAAGAAGCGAGCGGTAAAATGGAAGCCTGGCTACGTTCTGTGGCCATCAAGAGACAAGGGCTGGACTGTGCGGACAGAGTCCAGGGACTCGTACACCGGATGCTGGAAGGTGAGCCAAAGTCCAGAGTCCGAGCCGAGCAGGTCTCAGCCGTCTTTGAGAACAATTCCGGATAAATCCTTAGCCCAGAGCTTTGAGTCCCGACTGCGAAGAGTCGGTATGCCGGTAGCCTCCGGGGCTTCTACATCGGCCAGTTCGCATCGAAGGCGGCGCATACCCATACCTTGCGCCATAAGGTAAGAGTAGGTTGGCACACAAAATCCCACGGTTCTGTCCAAGCCTGGTGTCTCTCGTCACGAGATGGTCTGATTGTTGTGCTGAGGGTTCGCCTGGTCTTGGCCAGCGGACAGCTACATATATGGCGCAACATTTAGCCAGCTCGGGTACGTTGCTTTCTGCCAGTCTCAGAGTGGGATCCAGGAGTATACCCTGAGACTGCTTGGCGTTCTGGTATTTGTGAATTTGAGTATGATATTGTAACAGGAACCACGTGCCCCAACTGGAACTTCAGAGGTAGTCAACATAGATGATGAACTTGACCGGGCTCTTCTGCCCTGGCACCCAGACGTCACAGACAACCCTCAGTGAACCAGGGTAAAATTCAACACAGAAACCCTGTTGACGGTAGTAGTCTAAATGCCAGGTAATATCACCGGCGCCAGGACCACCAAGGGCAACTTATATAAGCTGATAAGGCTGCAATCAGCAAACTCTCGCGCCCTCACGGATGACCCTGTCTACCTACTTTCTTGGCTAAAACAAACATATACTTTCTTCCATCCCATCCTTTCCAAACGCTAGCTTTACGGCAGCCAACGGTCCATGCGTCCCCCAGTACGACCACGGGAAGAGATTGGGCCGACAGCAGCGGCTCGGAGACATTTGAAAAGACTGAATAACTCTGATTGGCGCCAACCTAATGATGGGAATGCATCGAGCCAGGCCTGGCAATCCTGCAAGCAGGGTTTGATGGGTAGGCAGCGGTTGAAGGAGGCACAGCAAAGCAAACCACGAGGAACGGACCAGCCGAGATCTAGAAGGGAGCGAGTTAAACAGTAGGGAGAAGGTAGTTCATTTACGTGTGCAAAGAATGCAGTTGTCAGTTGTCTGTCGCGATGTCATGCTCTCCAGGGACGCCAGTACCAATATCGGTGGGAAACAGTGCCTGTCCATCACACCAATAAACCACAGGTGGTCGCCGGTCGGCGAATCGGCGAATCAAGGATCGGAGTTAACGTGATGTCAAGTGGCATTGCAAACACCCTATCGTCAACCCTTCTTTATTTATTTTTGAGACCTGGCTATTCTGCATGAGCATGACGTGAAGAGTCTGGTAATTATTGATACAGCAGATAACGCTGCATGTACTGACCAACCTCGCCATCCTCCACGTCATCTATCTGATCCCTTCCTTGTCACACACCACATGAACTTAACCCCATAGTCCGGATCACTCTCGTCCAGCTGCCCGTCTCCTGCCTCCAGCAGCTCGGCCTTGACCACATTCAATCCCGCATCCGTCACCATGGCCATGCTCTCCTCCACCCCGTAACTGCTCCAGAACATGCCGTGGCCCAAGAACTCCCCATGAATTGCCTCCTCATCCACGGTCGCAAGATTAAAGACGAATGTACCCCCAGGCTTCAGCCACGAACAAATCTTGGCTATCATATCCTTCTGCTCGGTTCTTGGCAGGTGGAATATCGTATAAAAGCTGATGACGCCGTCAAAGCTGGCCGGCTCAAAAGAAAGGGCCGCCATATCGCCCGCAACGAACGTCGCCTGCGGGCATCGGGATTTCGCCATGCTGAGTTGCCTGTTGGAGATGTCGTTTGCCACGACGTGGGCGCCTCGGTCCAGGAGCATTCGTGTGACGGGCACGCCGGGGCCGCAGCCGAGCTCCAAAATATGCGGTGATGCTGGCGCGTCAGAGAATACAGCGTCGGTGTACTGCTCGCGAGGGGAGCGCTGGCCTTCGACCCAATGCAGGTACCATTCTGCGATGTGGTCGTAGGCTTGGGCGACGATTTGTTTGGGGTTGTCGTTCATCGTGTGAGAAAGTGTGGGGAGGTCGGTGCTGGCTGCGTCTGGTTTGAGCCAATAACTACCCACCGTGCTGTATTTTAAGGAGTAGTATCGCTAAAGCCCCTGATGAGGGATGCCCTGCTTTTCAATTCTCTGAAAGTATAGAAAACGTTGAATTATGTAGCATCTATCTGCGAACAACGGTTCAAAAGTTCTCCTTGAAGTCATTTGTTGCTACCACCAGGATTTACACCAGAGTCCGTTCGACCCGGTCGGTCGCAGGATCCGTTTCCTTGGTTACTGCGCCGCGGGTGCGCAGTCCCCACGGTCTATGAGCAACATGCATCAAATGCACGGCACACGCATAAACAGAGAGGACCCAGCTGCGATCGATAGGTATTTTTTTGTAATTGCAGATAAAGCAGACCTTTGCATATGCCGTGTATAATCTAAAAACCGCTTTTTTATCCCTCTATGCAGCTGCAACCCGCATCTGGTTCACCAAGCCCAAAATCTTGCCATGGATGTTCTCATCCGCCGTGATCAAGCCCCAGCTCCTGGAGAGCTTGTTCCCCGTCGTAAAGTCGATGGGATTGCCAGAGAGATCCGTCACCTTGCCAGCCCCGGACTCTGTGTAGATTAGCTGCGAACCCGCATGGTCCCAGATGGACCACGGCTTCTTGCCAGGCTTGGGCCACCGCAGCTGCACAAACTCCCTCCCACCCAGCACCATGGCTGCATAGCGCATGTGCGACGAGTAGATCTGCGTCCCAGCGGGATATGCCGCGCCGACCACATCCGCCAGCTCCTCCACCTTTTGCGTCAGCGTCGCCGGACTCAGCGGCGAATCCACAAAGTGCACATCCCTCAAATCCACCGCCTTCCCCCGGCCGCGATCAACCCTCGTCCCCTCACCCAACACACCCCTCCCCATTCTCCTCACCGTCGCCCCCTGGCCCCTCACCGCAGCAAGCATCAGCCCCAAGCCATCCTGATCCAAGACCCTCTCCTGCACCCTCCACCTCCCAACCGGCACCCCCTCCTCAAACCTCCAATTCGGACACCCCAACACCCCCACCACCTCCCGCCCGCCCTCCAACAGCGCCAGCGAGATGGCGTACTGGCCGCCCTTCATGTAAGCCGACGTCCCATCAATCGGATCGAGACACCAGAACCGGCCGCCCCCGCAGGTCTCCGCCGTGCCCGCCTCCCCGCCGCCCAGCTCGATGACGCTCAGCATCTCCTCCAGACTCCGCGGCCGCGCGAGCAGCGCCTCGCTTTCGTCGTCGTCCAGCCGCGTCGTCGACACCAGCTCCCACACGCGCGCTGCCAGATCGGCGTCGGCCCGCAACGCGGACGCGTCCTCCTCGCCGAGGATCAGGTCGTGGGGGAATGCGCCGTGCACGGCCGCGATGAGGAGGGCTTGCGCGGCGAGGTCGGCGACGGTCACGGGGGAGGTGTCGGGTTTGGCGAGGGAGAGGCGGCGCGGGGGGTTGGTGAAGCCGATGGTCGTGTCGCCGTTGGGGGTGGTGGGGGAGGTGGGGTGCAGGAAGCGGGAGATGGGGGAGGTGGTGGTTGTGTCGATGGGGGATTCACAGGTTGTGGGGTCAAGTTGGTCTTCGTGTGATGCTGGTGGTGGCGGTGGTGGTGGATGTTGTTGTTCTTGTTGTTGTTGTTCTTGTTGTTGTTGTTGCTGCTGCGGGGTTTGGGCGTTGAGGCTGGCGAGGACGCGTTTTGTGACGAGTGCTGCGCGCTGCACGGCCAGTTGGGCGATGAGGAGCTCGTGGGCAAAGGGGGGGTGGGTGGAGGAGGAGACGGTCATTTTGGTGGTGGTGATGGTGGTGGTAGTGGTGGATTTTGATTTTGTGGGGCCGGTGGTGAGATATGGCATTGGCTTCGGTGAGGTTGGTGGTGGTGGTGGTGGTGAAGGAGAGTCGTTGTTGGGACCCGAGGCTCGCTCGAAGCCTGAAACGGCACAGTCGAAACTGGCGTTTGTCGCAAATGGAAGTGGCTGAATGAGAGCTGAGGTGAGACTCCTCATTCCCGAAACATTTGAAGGCTGCTTGTCCGCTGTGTATAAAAAGATAGCTTCACAGGCCGGAACACCCGCCGGTATATATGTTTTCACGGCATGTTTGAGGTCTCCCGTGACAGTTGACTTCTGGCTTCTTCCTCCTCGCCTGACGCGCAATCTCGATCATTCGCGCCCGCCGTTCGGACCGCGAGGTCTAGTCAGGCGGCCCTGGCAGCCATCTCGGAAGTTCATTGGCCAGAGCCACGTGGTGGGCCAAATCTTTTGCGTGTGGAGTGGCGAAGCCAGGGGCGCAGGTTGAAAAAGGGATCAAATCGGGTTTAGGAGACTCGCTAACCAATCAATGCAGAGGCCGCCAGTATAAATTCCGAGCGCCACCGAAACATACCGCTGAAGTTTTTGAGGAGTGCGAACCATGCTCTGGCCACGGCACCGGCTAGCTTGTCAAGGGTTAGTTCATAGTCGACGCCTCCGTGAACCAGCTCTCAGGGGTCCGCACGCCGATATCGCTAGCAAACACCCTCCGGCCTGCTGGGGTATCTGAGAGCCTTGCGGTGAGCCCGGGGCTGGTTGATATAAGACGGCAAAGACCTTGTCCCAAACTTGCTCAATGCTGGTCCTCCGTGCGGTGTCATGCCAGCCGCGCGGCTCGCTGCATGCACCACCCTCCGCCCCATATCGTCAACGGAACGTGCACGATGAACCGAGTGCGCTGGCCGCATGGTATGACTGGTGGTATTGTTATCAAAGGCATGGTCGAGGAAAATGCTTTGCTCGCCGTAAATGTTACTCGCTTTCGCTTGCACAGGCATCCGACGCTGATGACAGCAAGCAACGTCCCCGCTCCGGATATGGCGGCTGACTGCCACAAGCGCCAATGGCGGGACTTGACGTTTGCTCCGCCATCTTTAGTCCTACCCGACCGGAAGTGTTGCTACAGACCTCGTTCCCCCGAAGCGTGGTTAGGTCGGACCGCCTCGCGTCAGGGGCTGTGCGTGTCGGGGTAATGACGCAGCTAACCATCGCGAGTAAATTCAAGCGAGAAATCGCTCTCAGGAGAGCGAGCAGTGCGAACTGTGGTTGTGTTCTCATTGTTCACTGTTTCCGCCTTTTGCGGAATGACTGCGCATTTGTGCTGAAGGTCCAGCGTCTTTGTTATTTGGTTAAGCTACCTAAACCGGCAGGACGATAGCCCGGCCATTGTTGCATAGATTGATTGTTCAAACCAACGGGATCAGCACGCCTAGGAAGTGCCCAGCACACAAGTTTGATGCTCAAGCACCATAAAATTGTCCGTGGAAGCTATAAGAGACAGCTGACACATGTGATAAGTGGCGGCGTGTTCTCATACTACCCTACGATCTGGTTTACCAAAAGGCCGGCTGCAAATATGACCATGTTTTATAAATAAACGACATAAGCAAACAATATATACGGAAGGCAACCCCTGCAACTCGGAGCGTTAGATATATTCTGCGCTGGCGTTGAAGGCTATCTACCTATTTCGTTTAGACTTGAAAATAAGTGTGTATTTTAGAAACCGTTCTGTTCCAAAACTACTATAGCTTTTATAACATTAACTATTTGTCCTTGAAAACTTGACAAGCTTATGGCGGAATTATGGAAACTATTACGATCTCCGCGCTTGTCGCTTCAGTGTCCTTGTGGCTGTCCTTAGCTAGCAAGTATTGCGTGGTGGGGAGTATGCCTTTCTTGAGGAAAGGCGTGCGTCCGTCATCGTTGTTTCACAGTTCCATGATAGGTTCATCAAAATAGCCGTGGTAAAGACACCAATTGCCGAATACCTCTCTTTTCTCAATACATACTCATCATCTTTTGAACGACGATGACTTTCCTCAAACAGCAGGATGCACAGGGTCCCCGGGGAGGATGATACCCCAACAGCCACTCTACTATATAAAGTCAAGAAACCTTTTCGATCGATGCTCTGTCTGATTGTCAACTCTGCACATTCGCCCCGGCCCGCTTTCCATCATGGAGCAACTCTCACTCCTTGAGATGGAAACACCAAAGTCGTGGCATCGCCCCGCTACCATCCGCCGTGGCGCCATCGTGTGGCTGCCGGCCGGTCCGGCTGCCAACACTGCGCTCCTCCGTCTCCCGGCGAGGATCTTAAACCACCCGGTTCTCATCTACAACATTCCGAACCCGGAACAAGTGGTCGTACTCCCGCTGACGAGCTTCCAGAACGGTGAGTCGGTGTCTGGAAGATTCCAGAACGATGCTGACTTCCGTGCCCGCCAGATCCCAATTACACCTGCTCCGAAGCACCCCGACAACGGCGTGCTGCTGACCCTGGCCGAGGGCCGAGTCTGGGCCCGGCAATCCTACATCAGCATTTCCCAATTCAGGGTCCCTTGTCAGGTCCTGCGGGAGGAGGCGGATGGTCCCTGGTCTCTCAGCCCCGAATCGCTACAAGCCCTGGATGATGTGGTTGCTACATTTGAGGGCTTAAAAATCTGGGGAATGGCCGAACAGGGCGATGCAGTCGAACCTGGGAAGGATGAGGAGGCCGTGGAAGACGACGAGGAATGGACCGTGGTCATCTCAAAGAAGACGAAACGGGCGATGTCAATGAGTACTAATAAACCCAGCAAATAAAGAATCCATCTTAACAACCTGCCCCAGTCTATGCCAGTGATAATCATTTGCTGTAATTACGTGAGCATGCGCAGAACTTTTGTTGTTTCAAACTCTGCTATTGTACTTGACCCTGTGGATACGCCACTTCTATATCTGTTCCAGATTCCTATGCTTAATTAAGCCGTGACTTTGTTTCCACGTTGCTCCTTAGAACTGGACGATTCTACATCATTGTACTGGTTCGAGTGTCGCGTAGCCGACGTGTGAGCACGCCATACATTCAAGGCAGGTAGTAGCTCACGCAGTAGCTCACGCGGATTTCCGCCTCCACCACCGTTCAACTAGGGTTGAACCGCTCGCATATGACTTCCCATCGGTGCCCCTATGCAGCGGTAAGGAAGTACCACTGGCCGATCCATTCGCGCTGTGCCTGCCCTCCCATTCCTTCTGCTTGGCGATCATGAACTCCCTGATAGCGTGCGGAGAAGCGCCCGTGAGAAGATTGCTGGTCTTGTTTTTGTTCAAGTTGCTTTTCACGGGACGAGTTAGGTAGCCGAACGTAGCGTCGAATGTATTGAACATCACTGCCCTTGCCCAGGCGCTGAAGGCAAGTCCTAGTGACAGGCCGATGACGACGCTCGACAACAAAACTGAGAATGAGTGAGGTTAGATCTATCAGTCTACCGTTGTTATCGATCAAGGAATAATAACAAAAAAAGGGGGGGTGGGAGAGACTGACACATCCATAAAAGTTGGTTGCTCAACTTCATGAATCCATCGTTCAGTTCCTGCGCGTTCATGCCGAACAACGTGGCGAAGAAAGACAGCGGGACTACATGATTAGATGTCGATTAGTCGATGAGAGCGGCCAAGCGGGACTGAAGAGGGATTTGCTCACGGAAAAAGATGGTCACCACAGTAAACACCACGATGGACCTCCCCTGTACGACTGTTTCGTCTGCTCTGCGAATTGCCGCTTTTGCTTCGATGATGCCGGCTTGTTGTTGTTTCATGTCGAGGAGTTCGCGAAGCTGTGACAGTTGAGCTTTAACCGAGTGGGCGACGTAACCTTGCCGCAAGGGACAACGTACCTGGGCTCTTGTATTTGCCTGCCGCTTTTCCAAGTTGGCAAGCTCATCTCTCCTCTGCTTCATATCCGACATCAACTGTGCCGCTCTCTCGAGCGTCTTGTTGAGCAGTGCACCATGGGGCTCCGAGCTCAGGCCTCGCAAAGCCTTTTCAAAGTCACCCATGACAGTAATCTGTTGTGTAAAGATCTCCTGCATGATCTGGAGCTGGTCAATGACGTTCTGTGCCTCCATCAGTGCCGACCACTCAAACTTGATGTTGAGAGACTTCCTTAGAAATTCTTCGGCCGTTTGGAGCGGATCCTGAGAGTTCATCCGTTTGACATCCCTACCAAACCGTTCATACGCCTCCGTCTTCCTCTCTGACTAAAAAGCAATCGGGCGTTAGCTGTCGACTTTCTGGATGCACAACCTTGCGAAGTTGGAAAGAAGTACAATATTCGAGATGGCCGATCCAAACATGTCCACCACTTCTGGCCGAAGATCCGGTTTTGTCCTGTCGAAGAAGACCTTGGAGCACTCGTCAATGATGATCAGTGCCAAGTCGTAGATGCATGTGATCTGGTTGCTGTCGACGGCGCCAAGGTGATCCCGGACGGCTCGGTGCACCGCAGACGGATCCGGTTTGTTGCGCCCCCACCTGCGAGGAAATGCGGTGAGGATGGTGTCTGTCGTGCACATAATTATTAGCCCAGAATGTCTATCGTTGAGCCGCTTCCATGAAAGCCTCACTTTCATCGAGGATCCACATCCAAAGTTGATCAACCATAACGACCCTCGCAGTAGCGTCCAAGTCGTTTTTCATGCGAGTACCTCTGTAGACAACCTGTTGCCGGTCTCGTTGTGCGGTGTCGGTGGCCGTCCAGTTGTAGTACTGCTCGAGTGTGCGCCGAGGGTGCAGCGGAGACTGGGTGCAAAGGTGATCGCTGATCAAGCGCCAGTCTGCTGCTTCGTCTATGAGCTGAAACAACTTGGCAGCGTGCCATAGGTACAAACCAAGAGGCGATTGCGGCCTCCACGACGGCGATTCATCCGTCCACGCACCAAGGTCGGATGTAGTTCTGTCTATGCGCTGCGCTGTGGATTTGGTTCGGTCAACTACACTCCCCCATGTCCCGTTTCGTTTGTTGTGACGTTCCAACGCAAGGCTCCGCTCGTTCATACGTTTCGTCAGCTGCGCGACATTGGACATCCGGACCAGGCGCCTCTCGATTTCCCAGTGGAGAAATGGAAGCAGCGGGTTGGTCAGCTTGCATTGTTGAAGGTCAGATACGGGGAGGGACAGGGTTGGGAACTTACAAACAGCACGACGTCTTGCGCCTCGGACGAGGACTGGAAATATGTTTTTGCCGGGTCTGGCTTCAGAACTGGATCACCACCATGACGCGGCGAGGGGACAAAGGCACAACGAGGCCGTATCTGCCGGGAATGATGCGGCAGGTGGCTGTTGCCGCCACCCCTTTCCTGCCCGTGCCAGAGCTCCCGTTTCAGAAGTTTCTCCGTGTTGGTCTGTGATTTGGACGCCGCTAGCTGGTGAAGATTGCGTTGGTAGAGTCCTCGCTGGGAGCCGAGCTGGGAGTCACCCTCGCCGTAGTAGCGCGCAATGGCATCTTCGACCCATTTCATGTTGTTGGCCTGGAGGTGAAAGTAACGCAGCTGGGTTTTGTCGGCCGAGCGTCGCAAGGGCGTGTTCTCTCTATCATAGAGCAACCTCTGCATGGAAATCTTCTGATGCGGAAACTTGCCGTGGCAGAGTGGTTGATCAAGTGTCACACCGCCCTCACCCTTTTTGAAGGCGATCACCCATCCGCTGTATCCGTAATTCGACTCCCGAGGATTGTCGTCAACGTTGTCGTCGACGGCATCAAGCCCGGGAATGTAATTTTCTGGCTCCACCGACCGCCGATAATCCGCGTAGCGGTCCGTCTGCCATTGCTCCACATGCTTGAGGATTAAGCGTTGCCGGTTCAACTCCTGTCTTCCAGATCCGCTAACTCTTGCGATGCCGACTTCGCAGCGGTGCAAATCCTCCTTGCACCGGCGAGTGGCCCTGTCCCTCCAAGCTCGGTGTGACTTTTCCAACGAAGCCAGCAAAGGGGAAGCATCCGCTGGCGACAATCGATGCCCTTCGAAATATTCTCTCAGGTACCGAATGCGGCGCAGCTCTTTTCTGACAGTCTCCTTCTCGTGGCTGGAGAGGCTCTCGTAGAGCTCCCTCCTCCGAGCGATCCTGGCCGCCAGGAACGCGGCCCACACATCGGTGGGGGGAACAGGATCAGCATACTGATCCTCGACAACGTATGGCTGCATGTGCCCGGTTGTACGGCGCCTTGGGCGGACGTCTTAGGCGGGCGGGCACATGTTCACGGTTTTGGTCCTGTAGGTGTTTGGTCGTGCTGAGTTGGTGCAGACGGTGCAGTGAAGGAAGAGTGAAATTTCTCCCTGGATTAGCGGCTGCCAAGCCTGCAGTGTGTTGTCGTGTGGTTTGCCGACGAAAGTGCGCCAGCGTCGTGGTGGAATGGGTCCAGTGTCCACACGTTGCTGACCGTCTTCTGCATCGTCGCCAATGATATGCCTTCCCTGTGATGGCGTGCATTTGGGCTGAAGCGAGATCTCCGTTTTGGAAGCGGGGCGCAGAGTGATGTGTTTCGGCTTTGCTGAAAAGGTCCTAGAGGTACGGTATGTACGTGTCTAAGTACAAAATGCCTGGATGAAGAACTCACCTTGGTCCGAAGTGCATGTTTCGTTGCTTCCCACAGCCCGAGTTGCACCAGCTAAGTCTCGTGAGATACTATCACCCGTGTAAATCCGCAATCTTGTACATTTCGTGGCTGTTGGTGCTTGTGGGCTGCAAGTTGTGTTCTACTCCAGTGTCGCGTCGTACGCCTGCGGGGTTAACCAGCACGCATCTTTCCCAAAGCCAAAGGCGCTGAAGTTTGATTCATTGCTTGGCTCATTTTCTGAACTTCGGAGCGCAAATAAACATAACTTGGTGGGTTCATATTCGTCAACCGTCATGCCATCTAAGCTTACCCATTTGGGTTCAACCATCGCCTCCAGCTCGATACCTTATCCAGTTGCATCATCCAACGCATCGGGTCTTGTTATTCTCGTGGGTATACTGGGAGGCTTGGCCCTGGGAGCTGCTCTCCTCTGGTTAGCGGGATGTGCCTTTACTAGACCGGTAATTCGTCGATTAAGGAGACGTCACATGCAGCCGTCGGGGTATCTACTTCCCCTTTCCACAACATCCTCTGGTTCGACAAAGCGGTGAGTCAACAAAACTCCAACCATTTCAATATGTCTTGCGTTGACGGTCAAAATGGTAATAGAATACACGCCGTTCGTTTTCCACGTGCACATCTCAGACGCGTCACCCTCGTCGACCCGGCCGATAACCCTATCGCATGGACAAGACAAGATGGTCCAACTTATCCGCCTCAAGTCTTGCTCCAGGAGCGCTTCCTATGAGGATGACGAGGCCATCTCGCGTTTAAGACAGGTCGCTTAAGGAGGGCAGGCGAGGGGCAATACAGCATAGTGGTGACGCTGCGGAGTGACTACGGGGGATTGTCATGTTGGATTTGACAAGCGGCGTGTTGTAGACCTCTGACCATATTGTCCAGCGTTACATGGTAGACCAACTTACGTAGTGTTGGTGCATGGCTCCGCGACTGACCGAGATGATGCGGGCCACCTCCCGGCGTGAACCACATCCCGATAGGGACAGATCCCACCAGACCGCGCCCCCATCCAACAACAAAAGATTGCCTGCCATCCATATGTCCGGCTAAGAGGAGCTTGATGGGGTACGTTCTACCAACATGAGAGCATGACAGGTCCTCGTGCACATTAGTGCATCTTATCAATCAGAACAAGCTTCCAAGGCCTTGGGTCTTGATGAACAACCACAAAGATCCTGACAAGCGCACCTATAGGACCCTCGATCCATTTGTCTGTCTTTCGGGTTTCTCCGGATTGACTCCACAAGCCATCCAACTGGGGCGCATCTGACATCTCCATCATGTAGAACACAATGTCTTAGGCCAGATCAAAGAACGTCAGGCGTAGGCATTTTAATATAGACGGAGTCATTTGGAAGCATGAATGTGTCACTTAATACATACCATTCTAGACATTGGTTGGACTTGACTAGGTATACAAGTCCAGCAGCCCTCAGGACTACGGTATTTTGAGCTTCGGCTTGATGTTCTCCACATCCCTCTCGCTACTATAACCAAAGGCGTCTCACCATCCGCTGACGTAGACACGGCGAACAGGTTAATTGTTTCCTGTCTAGAGGATGCCGGTTAAGATGATTAGCCGGCGTCCTTAACAAACGAAATATCTAATAGCGCCCTTGCAGGGAAAGCCTTCGATCATACCAACATAAAGGAAGGCTGTCCCAGCATCGCTTGATTCTTACATCACTCGCCTATCATCTCTCGTGGCTATTTTCTACTCATTGCTAACTGTCTAACTCCCGCAATGAGAGTCGTTCACGCCGTATCTGTCTTGGCCTTTGCGGCCCAAGCCCTTGGCCACGGCTACGTTTACCGCGTTACAGCGGACAATACCGTGTAAGAGCCCTTATGCATGTTGTTGCGGCACTGTCCGTCCCACAAAACTTTACAGCTAATCTCATCATCCGTCTCTTCTCGTCATAGCTACCCGGGTTATGATATCTTTATCGACCCCAAGCTCAAGCCCCCTCCTTCGCGGATCGCCTATGGAGGCGGAACCACGGGCCCTGTTTACGATGCCTACAGCGCCGACGTTGCCTGTAACACGGTGCATAAACCCGCGCCCGGGTTCATTGCTCAGGCTCGTGCCGGCAGCAAAGTTAGTTTCTCCTGGTCTCGATGGCTGTACAGCCACAGGGGGCCAATTACGGCGTGGATGGCTCCCTATGAGGGCGATGTCGCGAACGTCAATGTCAACGAACTCGAATTCTTCAAGTTCGCCGAGGAAGCTGCCGATGCCAACGGCGTCTGGGGGACCGAGAAGCTGCTGGACGAGACCAATGGCACCTGGACAGCGACCATCCCGGCCGATATCAAGCCGGGCAAGTACATCATCCGTCAGGAGGTAAGGACAAACCCCTTGGGGCCGTCGTATTGACTCTACATACTAAACGCCTGCAGATCATTGCGCTCCACTTCGCCGTCAGCACCACGCCTGGCTTTGGCTTCACTCCGATCGGCCCCCAGTTTTACATGACTTGTTTCAACTTCAACATCACGGGCGACGGCACCGCCACTCCACAGGGATTCAAATTCCCCGGCGCTTATGACAAGAGCGACCCGGCGCTGAACTGGAATCTAAACTCCACCGATCCGTACCCCATGGCCGGCCCGGATATCTACGTCAGCTCGTACAGCGTCGATCTGAAGCCGAAGCCAGTCGTGACCATCAGCCCTACCAACAACGCAACGGCTGACGAAGCCTACTATAAGGCGCAGTATGACGCTCTTGTAGCCCAGGGCGGCGTGACGGCATACTTTGACTCTATTGGGGGCTGAAACGGTACATACATGTAGGGTACTGGCGTGGCGCTGTTCCGCTGAAGGTGGAATTCCGTTTTTTTTTTCAAGGGAGAAACGGAGCGGGGCGGGCGGGTGTGTGGCTGCCGACTTGGCTCTTTATTATCACAGGACTTGCAACTTACTGCATTTGGCGTTCTCCCCACGTGCCCAGTGAAATGTCTCCGCTCTAATTCCTCGCCTACGATGGTGTTTCGCTCCGCTACACCAGGGCTGCTATTGGCCCTAAGCAGGGGATGCACGCCCCGCTGTCGCTCGCGGCTAGAGCGGGTACCCGCTCCGTCTCGGCATCGGGTTTCCCTCGCCCAGCCACCGAAATCCATCCTCCAAACATTCGCTCAGTACATAGCAAACGGAAACTGCAATTATGGCAGAGAAGAATGACTTGCCTTCATATCACGCCGTCGCAGAGCCCCCGCGATGGCGGCGACGGAGACCACGGAAATCCCGGGGCCTGCGATTCTTGGCGCTAGGCTGCTTGTGTTTCATCGCCTTTGCGCAGTGGAAGCAGCTGTCCCGTCCCGCAGCCGTGACTGCAGATGGCGTGCAATCACCGAGCCCGGAGCTCACGGCACACGGTCTCTCGGTCAAGCGGCTCCAGGACGACCTTTCCACGTGTGAAAAGTTGCGCAAGAAGCCACAGGATCCCATTGGCGCCGGGCGGAATCGGAACGCACGATACGTCGACGGCCACGCTCCAACCCTCATCAAAAACGCCAGCGTCTGGGTCGGCGAACCTGCCGAGGGCACGCCACCCGATGCTGCACGCAAGGGTGCCGGCTTTGGTTGGACCAAGGCGGATGTGTACCTGGAATATGGGCTCATCAAGCGGGTTGAGGCATCCGTCGCCTTGGCTTCCGTCGCGCCGGACACGACCGTCTTTGACGCCAAAGGCCGTCCCCTGACAGCCGGCATCATTGACATGCATAGCCATGCTGGGGTCGCTTCACTCCCTGGTCTGTGGGGCAACGAGGATAGCAACGAGATGGCCTCCGACATCACCCCGTACGTGAGATCTATTGACGGCATCCAGCCTGCCGACCACCAGATCCAAGTTATCAAATCCGGCGGAGTAACCACCAGCCTGGTCTTGCCGGGATCCGCCAACAACATGGGCGGCGAAGCGTACGTGATCAAGCATGCGGTAGGCAAGGCGGACGGCCGCAATGAGACCAGCGCCGCAGACATGCTCGCGGATCCGGACCGTAACTGGCGGTTCATGAAGATGGCTTGCGGCGAGAACATCAAGCGCACGTACGGCAAGCCGGGCAAGCAGGGTCCCACAAGTCGGATGGGAGAAAGTTGGGAGTTCCGACATGCCTTTGAGCAGACGACGGATTTGGTGCAGCAACAGGATGACTGGTGCGACGCTGCGGCTGCTTCGGGCGTCCACGACATGAAGTCCTACCTACCACAGGAGCTCCGCTGGGAGTCACTGGGAGCTCTGCTGCGGCACCAAGTCAGATTGAACACGCATTGTTACACCATCCCGGATTTGGAAGCCTTTGTCGACCACACCAACGAGTTCAGGTTCAAAATTCAGGCGTTCCACCACGCGCACCAGACCTATTTGGTCCCAGAGGCAAGTTTGCCGGCAGCGAACGGATATACAGCACACTAATAGTACTCTTCTAGATTCTCAAGCGCGCATACGGTGGTGAGCCTCCAGCGTCAGCCCTGTTTGCGGACAATATGTGGTACAAGGCCGAGGCGAACACGGCGTCCGAATACGCTGGCAAAATTCTGTACGACAACGGTCTAACGCCTATTTATGTCAGCGACAACCCCGTCTTGAACGCCCAACACGTGGTTTTTGAGGCTGCCAAAGCTTACAAATATGGCTTGCCCTACCATGCAGCCTTGGCTGCCGTAACTACTGCGCCGGCAGAACGCCTCGGATTTGGCAACAGACTGGGTAAAATCAAGCCGGGGTTCGACGCGGATGTTGTGATCTGGGATAGTGACCCGCTTAGTGTGGGCGCTACCCCTGTGCAAGTTTGGATTGATGGAACGGCGCAGTTCGAGAGCCCGGTGGAGCTGAAGAAGCCCTCTGCGGAAATCATGACGCCCGATACTGGTCTCTCTAGGATTCCCGACGGACCAGTGCCGATGGGCGAGGTCGTCTTTACTGGAGTGGCCAAGGTTCTCCTTACCAAGGAAGTCAAGGATCTGTCATCCAGCAACGTCGTGGTTGTGTCCAAGGGTAGAGTGACCTGCATCGGATCTTGCGAGTCCGAACTGCAAGTAGCATCCGAGTCCAAGATACCAATTATTGACCTCAAGAACGGGTACCTGACCGAATCCTTTACCGCATTCGGCTCCAAGATCGGGCTGTGCGCCATCGACGCAGAAAAAGATACCGACAACGGCCCCAGCGGCGCCGCCTTCACCCGCGGCGAAGACGGCCTCGCCCTCGACACCCAAAAGACTAACATCTCGTACACCTACGGCGTCACAAAAGCCATCTCCGCGCCCCGCCTCAACCACCACGACACGCACCACGGCACAAGCGTGGGCTTCTTGACCGGCGCCCTTCACCCCCTCTCCAAGCGCGCCATCTTCGCCTCGGACGCGGCAGTCCACTACACCTTCACCCCCTCGGCCAAATCCACCCCCGACACCCCCTCCCTCTCCGCCGCCGTCGGCTCCCTCCGCACTAAACTCCTCGCCGCAGCCGCCACCCTCAACACCACCACCGCCCATGAAAACCAAAACCCCTACTCCGAAACCGCCTACCTCCACCGCGTCCTAAACGGCACCCTCGCGCTGGTCCTAACGGTCCACTCGGCCGACACAATCACCGCCCTCCTCAAACTCAAATCCACCGTCGAATCCACCACCCGCGTGTCCCTCCGCCTCGTCATCTACGGCGGCGCCGAAGCGCATCTCCTCGCGCCAGACCTCGCCGCCGCCAACGTCAGCGTCGTGCTTGCGCCCCTGTTCTCCTACGCCACCACCTGGGACCAGCGCCGCGCCCTGACCGGCGCGCCACTGACGAATGGGACAGGCGTGGACAAGCTGCTGGAGGCCGGGGTGGTGACGGGGATCGGGTTGGAGGAGGACTGGCTGGTGCGCGATCTGGGGCTGTTGGCGGGGATTGTGTGGCGGAATGGAGGGGGGAAGGTGGACGAGAAAGAGGCGTTGGGCATGGTCGGGAGAAGGCTGTATGACATGCTTGGGATTGAGGAGCCCGGAGTGGACGAGGGGCATTTTCTGGTTTGGGAGGGGAGTCCGTTGGGAATTGACGGCCGGGTGAAGGGGGTTGGTGGGGGGAGGGGCTGGGTTGATGTTTGGGGGTAGGATGTTGTGGTGCTATGGGGGAGGAAGTTAACCTCAAGGGTGTTGGGTCATGGGCCACGCCGGGGATGGACGGGTAAATGTTTATGCTAAGATATTTTGGCTCTGCCATACGTTATAAGAAGCAACGAGACTATACGGCGGTAATACTTTGAGAAAGCACTAAGAACCATGCCAACGTTCGTCAATATCCTAAATTGAAAAGCTCCCTTTCAAGCATTCTACTACCTAGCTGCCACGTCAAATCCAAGTCGGTCTGCTGCTGCAGGGTGTCCAGACAGCGCCTCAGGTTGTCCCTCTCGAGCCTGGACACATCTGTCGTGACCTGGCAACACCTCCCAACGACCTGGTTGGAGCTTCAAGAGGACGGGTCTTGGGCTGCGCCCAAGATGGGGGTTGCGAGTAAGCTCCTTCTTCTACCTCATCGTAGATAAATAATCCTATAAAAGGTGTAGCTGTGGGCAAGTTGCGTTGTCTACCTCTCTCACCACACACTTCCTCACAATCTCCCGAACGTTCTCTCTCCGGTATCTCAGCCGCAACACCACTGGCTCTGTTCTTGTATCAACCATTTTCTGAGCACTTCTCGGATCACTTATTCGGTCTCCGACTTGACCATCAAACTGAGCTTGGCAGTTCGGTCCTTGATGTTCCATTCGCCCAAAGCTCATGAATTCGAGCCTCTTGAGGCCCCTGTGCCAGGCTCGCAATCGGGTTCTTCGGCGATCATTTCAAAAACGGGGGAAGTCAATTTGTATTTAGATCCGGCAACCTTCGGCACTGAGAGGCCAACATTCTACGCGGACTGTGAAGGCATGTTGGGTACGGAGACCTTGGCGTCGCAGCACCAGACAACGTGGATGCGCACTGGGAAGCGCTATCTCGTTGAGACAAAAGATGAGAAGCCCATGGACTGTACATCTTCAGCGACGTCGTCCGTTGTGTGACCCGCAATCATAGGACCCAGGCCAACTCGGCAATGTGGCTGCTCGAAAAGTCTACGGTGGGAGCTGAGAGCGCCAGCAACCAGCATGCGCTCCCCGCACTTATAATCGTCTTTAAACGGGCCAGCATTGGAGAACGAGAGCTGGGTGTCTGACGACCATGAAGCCGCCACAAAGGACTTCTGCCGAGCTATTGACAAAGAGATCAAGGCCAACGCATGGGTTAAGGCACTTGCACAGCGAGTAGACTTTTTCTACGTTTCAGTTTGACCACCTAGCAGTGGATCCTTTGCACTTTAACGCGGGAACGAAACCATGAGGGAGCTTTTCTCGCGCAGCTACTCATCCGTCCATGTCCACTACATCCCCTTAGAGGCATGCCAATCGCTGGGCACCACCCTCACTATCCTCTAGTAGACCTCGCGCTTCGCGCAGCGGATCAAGGACGATTCTGCGCGAAGGGAGACGACCGTTCGATCTTGTGGTGAAGGAGGGGGCATTGGATGTGATGGACTATCTCGCGGGGAAGGGGGCCGACATACACAAGCTTGATCTGCAGGGTTTACACTACTGCACCATGCGGCCAATCGAGGCAATAAGAAGGTGGCGGTATGGCTGGCAAAGCGTGGAGTGAACCGAAGGGTGATGAACCAAGCTGGAGATACGCTGCGTGACATCGCCAGACGACGCCTGGCAAAGGACGGCAGTGACAGGAACAAGGAGATACTCGAGTCTCTCGACTGGGAAGTAACCCCAGACGTTTCGGCACTCGAAAACCCGAGTACCAGCTGCTGTTTGATGTAGATATCTCAATTTTCGGACTTTCAGTTCCCTGGTGGCTTCCAGAATAACACGTTCTCTTTGGGTTGGTTTGTTTCCGGACAAAAAAACAGGCCAAGGTGTCAACATATTAGGGCCAGCCAGCCGCCAAATCGACTAATTAGAGAAGATTCGGACAATGTGTCACGGAACAGCGGTACTGTATTACATGTATGTATGTACATGCACTCTATTAGGGTAGATTCTGACCCCCAACCGTTTTCCCACCACACCTCCCCAGCTGAACATCCCTGGTGGTGGGAGCCAATGCGCTTGCTGTGTGGCTGGTATATTGGCACACTAATGGTAACCCCAAAACAAAACCACCTGCTCTCAGCTCGACGCGCGAGGATTCCTCGCCACACATCAAACTAGATTCTTCCACGTCGCCCGTTGTGCTTGATCTTCAGTCATCAAAGCTCAGACGGAACCTCCGATCAAAACCCCCATATCGCAGCATGGCACCATGATGTAAACTTGACTCTACAACCATGGCGACGCTCGACACTAGCGTGTCCTACGCGCTCACCAACTCATTCACAGGCGACGCAAAGCTCCTCGGAGTTTCGCCTAGCGATGCCGCAGTAGGGCCGCAAATGTTGGCCGCAACAAAAACCGACAACACTGAAGGCAACAACATTCCACCGGAGAACGCGCAATGGTTTCTCACCACCACCGATCTCGACCCGTTCTACCGCCTTCACACGCGTGCAGGCGGGAAGGCGCTCTCGCTCGATGTTATCAACACTGGCGGCGCGGCGGGGAGCACAGCGCTACGTCTTGCCGACACGGGACGGTTCAGCGGGCAGTATTGGCGGTTCGACTTGTGGTCATCGGACGGGAGCGGGTATGTATACCGCCTCACCAATAACTTTACCGGCTTGGACATGCATCTCGATGTGTCCTCGGATGAATTGGTGCCACGTCTTGCTGGCGGAGACTATAGCGGGCAGCATTGGAAGCTGGATGTTGTGAAAGCCGAGGGGATGGCATCGACCTCGGCTTCAGCGTCTGGGGGCGGGTCGGCGAGTGAGACGGCCGGCGTGGTAAATAACGACCCGGCCGGAGAAGGCGAACCCGCACTTTCAACCGGCGCAATTGTGGGCATATCCGTCGGAGGTTTTGCTGCGTTGGGCATGTTAGTCTTGGTTATTGTTTTTATCGCGATGGACTCAGCGCGGAGGAAGAGGTCTCGGACAGCAACGGGAGTGGACGAAGCTGACGCGGATATGAAGGCTGCCGCTCCAGTCTGCCATGTCTCGATTGGGCATGGACACCGTGTTGACGCACCTGTCGAGCTGTCAACGGGCTCGTATCCAGTTCCGCCAGTGGAGCTCGCCTCGACGCAGACTTAGCTTCCGTGTCGGGCAGGCTGATAAACGGTACCGGGGGTGGATATCATTTTATCAAAGGGCGCTACGGAAAGCGCTGTGCTGTGGCGAGATAGATGTTGAAGAGAGCTTAACTGGCGTAATTAAGTGAGAGGTTAAAGTACGATGTCGTCCCGTCTGCTGCATACCGAGCGGTGGGTTGGCCAATAGTTGCATCCAACCCGACAGTTTTGATACTGCTTTAGCTGGTTTTACTCGTTTAGCAATACCCATAGCAGTAAAATTGACTTCTAAGCAACAGCGGTATATATCTGAGGGGATAGCTTTCGAAATCGCCCACTCTCTTCCCCGAGGATCGTAAGCTCAAGCGTCGCCTAAAACCTTCTCGGCCACCCCCCTCCCAATCGTCTCACATGTAGAGCCCCCCAAAATTTCAAACACGGCTACGTCCACCTTCAAACCCTGGGAAAACCAGTTCCGTAACTCCACCGCCACCAGCGAGTCAACCCCATACACATGCAATGGTTGGGACCGATCAAACGACTCAGGCGCGCGCGCGAGCACCTTGCACAGTTTGTTGACCAGCGCATCCGACACGACCTGCGCTGCGTCGGCGAGCCCCGGCGCCTCCTTGACCCGCGTGAGTAGATCGGGGCCGTGGCCGTGGCCTTTCTTGTTTTCACCAACAGCATTGGTGCTCCTGTCCGCATCACACCCATCGTCATCCTCAGGCGCGTCCATCTCAAGCTGGTGCAGATTCGCAAACATCGGCTCGTGCATCCAGCCGGGCGGGTCCATGCCGCGAGCGCGCGCATGGCTGGGTAGGTCCAGGCCCATGACGATCTGAGAGCGTTGCTGCTGCGGCGGCGATGTCGGCCCACAGGTTGCGACGGCGGGGCTGCAGACGTGGTCGAGCAGCCCGAGCATCTCGTCCTGCGACATCTCGACGACGTGCTTCGTCAGGACGAACTGCTGTGCCAGGTCGGGGTGCTCGACCGCGAAACCGTCGCCCTGGACGAGAGAGAGGTTGACGGAGAGGGCGCGCTCGCCGAGCTGGGTGACGCGGTAGCGCGCGAGCTCGTCCTGGAAGGTGTTGCCCGCGGCGTAGTTGGCTTGGGCTTGGGAGCCGACGATCCCGGCGATGGAGGAAAAGAGGATGAAGAAGTCCAGATCGCGGGGCAGTTGTTCGTGCAGGTTCCAGGACCCGTCGATCTTGGGGCCAAGTGGCGCCGACCAGTCGTCGTGGCTCATGTTCTCGAAGAAGCCGTCTCGGAGAACCATGGCAGCTTGGATGCAGCCTTTGATGGGCGGCATGTTCTCCCGGCAGTGGTCCAGCGCCGCGCGGAGAGATTTGGCGTCAGCAACGTCGCAAGGTGGACAGTAGACATTGGCGCCGCTAATTTCAAGGCTGTGTACGAATCCCGTCACCTTGGTATTGTCGGTCTGCAGCCCCTGTCGAGAGAGCAGCACCAGGTGTCGGGCGCCCTTGGAGACCATCCACGTTGCAATGATACGACCCATGGCACCGAGGCCACCAGCAATGATGAACGATGCGTGAGGGCTGAATGTCCATTCCGACTTCTTTGGTTGGATGACGGCCTTGTTGAGGAGAACAGAACCCGTTAGACCGCGTATTTTCTAGGGGTGCGCACTTGAATAAACTTACCGGCACCACATCATCTTCTCCAACCTCTACCACTACCTTGCCTGCATTCTTGCCGCTCTGCAAATACCGAAAAGCTGCCTCAACCTCCGTGATAGAAAACGCCTTCATCGGCTCTGGGAGACTCAGTACTCCTTGCCTGAATAACTCCACAACAGCGCTCAGCTCCTCCTGAATCACCTCGGGCCTATCGACGGTCAAGGCGCTCAAGTCGACCGCGCAGAACGACACATTCTTGGCAAACTGGAACATGGGGAGTTGTCCATGACCGAATATGTCCTTCTTGCCAATCTCAATGAACCGCCCGTAGGGCGCGACGCACTCCCAGCCCGCCACCAGCGCGTCGCCAGCCAAGCTGTTGAGCACGACGTCGACGCCCTTGCCGCTGGTTAACCGCCTGATGTCGTCCGCAAAGGAGAGGTCGCGGCTGTTGAGAATCCTCTCCGACGGAATGCCATATTTGTCCACCATCAGCTTTTTCTTCCCCTCCGAGCTTACAGTGATGAAGATCTCGCCAGCGTTGCACCACTGCGCGATCTGTACCGCAGCTTGTCCAGTCCCGCCTGCGCCAGAGTGGATGAGGATTGACTCCCCTTTGGACAATCTTGCAACACGGACGAGCGCATGGTAAGCTGTGATAAAGTTGGTTGGGATGGACGCCGCTTCGGGGAACGCCATGTTCGGAGGGATCTTCACCGCCAGCTGGGCGCTACACGAGATGACGGTTTGGAAGGTATCGCATGCGGAGACAAGGACCTTGTCACCCGGTTGGACGTTGTCAACCTCTGAACCAACGGCAAGGACTACTCCAGCGCATTCGCTCCCCATTGTGTCTTGGTCGACGCGGCCGAGGGCAATAAGACAGTCGCGGAAGTTGATGCCGATAGCCTTGACAGCAACGGAGATAAACCGAGGGGGTAAGGGAGACGGAGGATCTGGGGATGAAGTGAAGTACAGGCTATCGAGAAGGCCGGGTTGGCGAATTGCCAGCTTTACGTTGAAGCCAAGGGACGAGAAGGGGTGTGCTGGGGAAAAAATGGGCGTCCCCAAAGATGCCGAGGTGTAGTGCAAGATGGCTTCGTCGAGGGACCGGGATTCGTAGACGCGGGGAATGGTGACTTGCGAGGATGGGCCTAGGTTGAGCTCCCACTCGCAAGTCCCGGTCGATACTCCATGAAGAAAGTTCTCTACCGCCTTAGAGATATGAGCGGAGAGAAGGGATCGGCACGGCGTTGTCGGGTCTAAACCAACGGTAGAGAAAACAAGACCGTGTCTCTCTCTTCGCAGAGCCCGAGCAAAGCCGTGAACAGGGCCGATCGCGTCAGGAGAAGAAGAGAATACCAGCCACAGGACAGCCCGAGCGCGAGAGAAGATGGAGTGGAAGGCTCCGTACTCCTCAGGGGTGAGATGGGCAAACGACGGCCAGCCGGAGCTGGGATCGTGCACGACAACCACAAGCTCGGCCCCGGAATCCTGTTGCGCGGCGAGCTCAAGGAAGGTGCTCTTTTGCACGTCGGCCACCATGGCAGCCTCTCTCAATCTAGAGACCACCACATCTGTGAGGTGCGACGGTTTGGATGCTGTCGGGCACAAACCGGTAAGAACCACGGCCGTCTTGTCGGCGCTCGCAGACGCTGGTAGCGTCGTCAGCGATGGTGTCTCCTTCTCTACTGTTCCTGGGGTGGTTGCGGTTGAGATGATCAAGCTCGCAAACTGGTTCTCCTGCTTCTCATAATTAGGCACAACCAGGTCTGTGCCGTCGAAACCAGTCGCTTTCAGCTCCCGGTCCCAATCCGAAATTGTCGCGATAGGCCCGTTCTGTCTCCAGAGTTCAGCACCTGCATAGAGTCAGCATGCGTCCTACGATGGCCAAGGGCTCCGTGGTTTAGTACTGACTCCTCCACCATCCGGGTAGGTATCCAAAAATTGAAGGCCCTATGGCTGAGGAGGGGTCGGTAATCTCGATGAGAAGCAGTTTGCCCGTACTATTGGCCGAAAGTCAGTATTGGCCACTATGGTTGAGGGAGGCATTCCGTTCGGGTTCTTACTCCTTGAGCAACCTCCTGATATTCCGCAGGGACTCTCTCAAGCTCTTCGTCGCATGCAGCACCTAATTCACACCAACCGTCAGTTTTCTCACAGCAATACCCTAAAATTTCACAACACTCACATTCACCGCGATGCACAAATCATAGCTCCCCTCCTCAAACCCCTGCTCCACGGCATCACTCTCGACGTCCAACACGCCAAACTGCATCCTCTCCCCCAAGCCAGCAAACACCCCGCCCTCCTCGGCCTTCACCTTCTCCAAAAATGCCGGCGACACATCCGTAAAGTCATACCTCCCAAACCGGCACCACCTCCTCGCCCCCGTCTCGCCGCCATCCACCAACGTCTTCAGCACCTCGGCCGTCGTGACCCCCGTCCCGGCACCCACTTCCAGGATCTTCATGGCCGGGTTCTTGTGCGCAAGCAAGTCGAGATAGCGCGCCATGGGCGCAAAGAACTTGAGGCTCTGGTTGAACAGCGCATAGTACTCCTTCAACATGTCGTCGCGCGTGAGGATCTCGAGCGGGTCGGCGTCGCCGCGCAGGACGGCGGGCACGTGGCGGCCGAAGGCGACGTGGATGGCGCCGAGGCCGGACATGCCCGCGAGGCGGGCCGAGAGCGCTTCGAAGGGCGCGTCGGGGACGTGCGCGGTCCAGTCGGCCGGGAGACCGGGCGGTGCTTGCGCGGTGGCGGAGGCGAGGATGGATTGCATCCAGCGGTGTTGCCTTTGGAGGTGCGGGCGGGAGGGGGGAATGGAGGTCAAAGGGGTGGAGGAGACGGCGCGGGACATGGAGCACAGGATGTAGAGTTTGAGAGTGCGGAGGAAGTCGGTTGGGTCCGGGGGGAGAGGCGGGTGCGAATGGATGTATTGAGATGTTTCGAGTGGGGTGAGAAAGGAGATGTCGGGAGACCGGACGAGGTCGTAGCAGAGTCGCCGAGGGAGGCGTGAGGGTGGCTTGGCGTGACTGGACGGCTGGCTGGATGCGATGAGGGTGAGCTCCGCGCCGGAAATCAGCAATATGCCATCATCGCCGCCGCTAGTAGGTTCAAGGGACACTGCTTGGATTGATGACTCGCAGAGGCGGGTGCTCCGGGCTTGCGTCGAGGCATGAACTTGGACCTGACCCCGGAAGCCCGAGGCCGGAATCCAAAGCTTGGAGAGATACGTGGGCACCCATGTCTCTTTCTTGGTATCAGCGTCGCCGGGTCGGACAAGCGCAGGGAGGCAAAGCTGCAGGACTGAATCCAGATGACACGGATGGATGACAGTTGGAGGAGAGCGAGAGGCAGAAGAGCTTGGAGGAGGGTCGCGAAGCGCCACTTCGCCGACAGCTTGTCCGCTGCTGCTCCGTCTGGCAACCTGGATGCCTTGGAAGAGGACGCCATACTGGTACCCGTTCTCGTCGAGTCGGGCATACAGCTCGTCGGATCTAATCTCGGAAGAATAGTCCAACTTTGCCAACTGCATCATATTTCTGGTATGGTCAATTTGCCTCTGGCTGCTGCCAGAGCCGTCCTGGGAAGAGCTCTGGCCCTGTGCAGCAAACACGGCCTTGACCGAGCCCCGACAGATCTCGACGTAACTATTCTCGCCGCGACTAGCGTAAAGAGTAAATTCGGCCCAGGACGCTGACTTGTTAGACGAGTCTAGCACCGGCTTTAGGCGGAATTGTACTTCGATCTCCGTATCGTCGGCGGGTATGACCAAGGAGGAGAGCATGGCTGTGTCCCTAATCTCGTATCCGACGATCTTTTGACCAGGCGAGATCTGAGTGATAGCTTCAATAGCCATGACCCACATGCCAGCAGCCGGATAGAGGATATCCCCGTTGATTTTGTGGTCTTGCACCCAGGGAATCGAAGATGCTCGGAGCGCATTGCGCCATCGAGGCTCGAGCGGGTTCCAGTCGGCCACTTGACTGCCTAGGAACTCGCTGTATTGCTGCGATTGAGAACGCAGGTTTTTACTAGAACGTGGTTCGTGCCAGTAGGTTTGAGTACGGTCAAATGGATATTCGGGTAATGTCAACGGTAGCCCAACCGGCGGGCCTTTCGATACTCCAAGTGACGAGGTCATGTCGTTGGCCTTGTTCAAGTCCACGGCGAAGCCGAGGCAGTGGAGATTTCCTAGAGCCTCGAGGAGCGTGCTGTTGGCTGGCTTTCCCCTGACCAAAGCCGAGGTATACGCTATATTGACTCTCGGCGAGACAGCGTCTATCGTTTGGCGTATTGGCCCCTGCAAAGCAGAGTGAGGCCCAATTTCCAGCAGGTGGGAGACTGGGGCAAACTTTCGGTGGCTCATGTCCAGCTTCTTCCTTGGTTTCTTGGCCGAGTTTTGACAAAGGCGTTCAATGGCCGGGGAGAACCGGACCTGCGAGACCATGTTTTGAACCCAATACTCAGGTTTCTGGAGCTCGCTAGGGCCGATATTGTCCCCAGTGACCGACGAGATCATGGTAGCGTAGTGGGCTGGTTCCCCGCCATGACTGAGCGTACCAATCAGTTGTTTGTACGACGATGCAACCACCTCCATGTGTGGACTATGATATGCGACGGGCACTTTGAGAACTCTGGCGAATATGCCCTCTTGATTCAGGCGAGACTGCAGTGCCCAAACGAGGTCCTCATCTCCGGACACTGTGACACTGTCTGGGCTATTGACGCAAGCAACGGTTAGAATGCCGTTCCTGCTGTCTTTGGCCTGGATATTCTCGATATATGGCTGGATGGAGGACTCAGAAAGCCCAACAGCCATCATGGAGCCGCGAGGCGATGTACCCGCACTGGACGAGTCGGCAAGCTGGCTGGAAAGTAGCCCCCGTAAGTACGCTAGCTTCCAGGCCGATTCCCGGCTAATAGCGCCGATTGTGTATGCTGCGGCTATCTCTCCGCTGGAGTGTCCGATGACAGTAGTTGGATAAATGCGGAATGTCTGTAGCAACTCCACAAGCGCTACCTGGACAATGGTGCATAGGGGCTGCGCAAACCGAGGTTCGTCGATGTTGATGCCAGACTGCCCGTTGTTGCTCTGAAGCACGTCTGACGCTTTCCATTCGCAACCGAGACTTCGTATGAACTCATCAGCGTTCAAGACGCTGTCTCGGAAGCTCGGAAAGGCGAACAACTCTCGGGCCATTCCGAGCCACTGCGCCCCCTGACCGGTGAAGACAAAGCCCGTTTTCGGGTCCGCAAGTGCCTGGAGAGCTTCCTTGGGGGCTTGGAGCTCTTCAATAAGCTGAGACACCGAGCTTGCGACAGCAAAAGACCTCCACGGAAGGAGGCTGCGTTTCTTAGACAAGGTATAAGCCAAAGCGTCGAGTCTATCTTCGGTCATCTCACCGGCCCGAGACCGCTTTTCGAGGTGGGTTCGGTAAGCCTCAAGCATCCGGGTTACAGCTTTTGGCTCATTGGCTGACCAGGTGAAGAGCTTCGGCATGCCGGGGTCTCTTCGGGCAAGCTGGGGCGGTCCCCAAAACAACCTCATAGACTCAAGGTTTGGAGCTATCTGGACATTGGTCCGATGTTTTCCGGTTCTGCCATGGCTTTGGAGGTAGTGGAATGCATCGTCCAGGATGGCATGTGCGTTTGTCCCGCCGAAGCCAAAAGAGTTGATGGAAGCCCGGCGCAGGCCTGGCTTTGGCCACGGCAACGTCGCTGTGGGGAACTGGCACACGTTAGGACGAAGTTACCTAGACAAACCAAGCAACGCGGATGTAGCGCCCAAGGAGAACTTGTACCAACCTTGAGCTTGAGAAACTCGGCATCGATTTCGCAGTTTAACTGTTCGAGCTGTGCAATTGGTGGTATGACACCCCTTTCCAGCACAAGGATGGTCTTGATCACTCCAGCGATGCCGGCGGACCCTTCGAGATGGCCGATGCTGGCCTTTACCGCACCGCTACCGGAAATATTGTCAGCTCCTCATCAAGTGGGTAGACGTAGTGGTCATATTCAAGACTCACATGACCACCGGATCATCAGCATCGCGGCCCTGGCTAAAGGCATTCCCGATTGCCATGGCCTCGAGTGGGTCGCCTGCTGGAGTCCCTGTGCCGTGAGCCTCGAAGAAGCGAGTGCGAGACTTGTCGAGGTGGGCCTTGCGGTAAGTTTCTTCAATGAGCTGTCTTTGCATCTCCTTGCTGGGCAGTGCGAGGTTTGTGCGGCCGTTCTGGTTAGTCCCTGTCGCCCTAATAACGGCCCGGATAGTGTCGCCATCCCGAATAGCGGCGTCGACGGGCTTGACGATGAGAACGCCAAACCCTTCACCTCGTCCATAGCCGTTTGCACGGTTGTCAAAACTGTGACAGACGCCATCTGGTGAAAGAAATCCTAGACTGGATAAGGAGATAAATAGGTCAGGGGCGAGGAGAAGGTTGCAGCCGGCGACGATTCCCTGTGTCATGGCCCTATTAGCATATATCAGGATGGCATTTCCTACGACCGAGTTCGTACCATAGATGACTCGCCCTCTCTGATGGATCGGCAGGCCATATCGAGTGCGACCAGACTACTCGAGCAGGCCGTGTCGATAGTGACACTGGGGCCTGTCAGGTTGAAGAAGGCGCTGATCCGGTTTGAGAGCATGCTCTGGGCCATTCCAGTGGCCGAGTACCGGGGCGCATTTTCCGGGTCTTTGGAAGTAGCCAGCGTATAATCAGCTGTAAAGCAACCGGTGTAGACTGACGCGTCGGTGCCGCTGATGTTTTGTATGGGTATCCCCGCTGCGCAGAATCGCATGTCAGCATACGTATCCGTAATTTGGAGGCTACAGTATGTGTACATACCATTCTCCAGTGCCCTATACGCAGTTTCAAGCAAGATGCGTAGCTGCGGATCTGTCCCGAGGGCTTCATCCTTGGTGATTCCAAAAAAACGCGCATCAAAGGAACTGATATCTCTCTGAACGAAGCTGGCCTTTTGCGGACAGATCTGGCAGGGTCAGGTACCGCAAGTCATTACAGGGATAGGACACCAGGTGCTTTGCTCACTTTCTCCTGGAATCGGGAATAGTGGAACCTGTCCGGCGGAAACGGGGTTGCGGCGCATTGGCCTTGGCTCAGCAGATCCCAGAAGCTCTCTTCTGAATTGGCCCCGGGAAATTCGAATGAAAAGCCAATGATGGCAATATCTCGACAAGTCTCGCGACAGGGCTCGGTAAGGCTCGCAGTTGAAGGAGAAGCGAGAGACGGCGATGAGCGAGGGAACGGGCTAGAGCCCCCCGGGCTCTCAACGGGTGTGTTAGAACTCTCTGAGTCTGAGGTATAGTAGGCCGCCATGGTAAGTTGAAAACTCTAGCGTACCGTGCCAGAGCGAATGTCAAGAACTACAGGCCGGAATGGATCACCACCTTCAAGTTGTGGGAAGGAAAGCTCAAAGAAACGAGGCAGAGTTTAGCCATAATGTGCATGCTTGAGTCGGGAGACTGACATGGCGTCTGCTTCGGGAGCAATCAGCAGCCGGACCACTTGCCTAACTAGGTAAAGGAAGGGAGTAAGATAGGGTGGCGCATGTGTTTGGGAACGGTAGTGCGATTGTGCCGCTCGCTGTTACAGTGGTATGCTCGCATAACACATGGTAAAAACCTTTGTATTAATAAGCCTCCGAGCCTTGCCGTGATTGCAGTAAAGAGCACTTCAGCTAGCACCGTTTTGTGGCGTAGCACTGGCAGGTGGGTGGGATAATATCCCATCACCGACGACCCGAAGGCTACCACGGACCTGTGCCATAACGCCGCCCGAGAAGGATGCCACGATTGCCCTACGGGGTTACACTGGCGATAGTGTGATAATGTGATAGCCGCCAATGTGACGGTTTCCAATGTGTGCAAGCGGCGTAGTACTATCCAAGTATCCATTATGTGGAGACGGCCAGCATCAAGGGCAAGACGGGCATCAAGCTTTCTGCGCCGCGCTCATAGCCGGCTCTGGAAGGCTCAAACTTGGTGACTTTGGAGCGTGTCGTTGCTTGGAGCTTCCCAAGAACCCAACCTCTGAGACTGTGCATTGAGAGCAGATAGTCATATTTACTAACAGTGGTGCATACCTACATACCAAGCAGTAGACATCGTTGAAACCATGCGCTTTCTCTGCCTACATGGTCTGGGGACAAACTCCCAGGTAAGAAATGCCCATGCTGGGGTCATCAAATGACTCGCCATTACTGACGCAGAAGTAGATCTTCGAAACCCAGACTGGTATGGCTCCTTTCATAAGACCCTTCTATCCTCTTGCATCCAGCATCTCACAACTCACCAAGCGGCCCTCCGCTACGAGCTGGGCGACTCGCACACGTTCGAGTTCGTCGAGGGCACCATTACCACCTCCATGGCCCCCGAATTTACTAATGTCGCCTCGCCAAATGACGAATTCTTTGCCTACGCCGACTTCAACAACCTCGCCAGTTGTCTGACGGCCCTAAACCAGCTTGACGCCTACGTGGCCACCGAGGGGCCTTTCGACGGCCTCCTCGCTTTCTCGCAGGGCGCCACCATAGCTGCCACGTATATTGCACACATGCAACGGATCGGCAAAAAACCTCCTTTTAGATGCGCCATCTTCTTTTCTGCGGGTGGTGTATTCGACGTTGATCAGCTGGCGAGCGGCGAGGTGAAACTGTTGACCCCTGAGGATGTGGGCGAGGTGATTGCCATCCCCACGGGCCATATCTGGGGCCTTCAGGACAACACCCCTGTCCAGTCGGATGCTGTGAGAGCTGTCTGCATGGCAGGAAAAAGAGAGGTGTTTCTCCACGAGGGAGGCCATGAGATTCCAGGTGTGCGTAACCCGGCAGATGTTAAGGGCAGTGTGCGGGTCATGCGCAGGGTGATTTCGATGGCTGCGTGAGAAAAAAGCTTTTGTATGGTAATATTCCAGAGTATTGTGCGCTGTTATTCAAGGAATCCTAACCTGATTCCGCTGCCACATCAACAGTGCAGTGAAAATGCCAGCAACAGCAAAACCCAGCACAACGTGCATCTGCAGGTTGAAGCTCTCCACAAAGCGGCCCCGTACGATGCTTTGGAGCTCTGTGGTGGGAAGCGTCTTGATGACATCGCTGGACCGGAAAATTGCCTGGATTTGTTCATACGTCAGGGTGCCAGACAGCTCGTCCCGCAGCCATGTGTTTCCAACCGCGGTCACGATTGAGATGACTGTCGCACTCCCAAGAAACCGAAGCTGCACAGGGGCTGCTGCTCCGACCGCTGTGGAGAAAGCCGGTTCAGCAACCAAACCACCACCCTCATAATCAGCAAGAGGAGATTTACTCACCAAGGTCCCTCTTCTCCACTACAAACGGTACCATCAGCGTGACCGCGCCCAGGCATAAGCCAAAGCCCATTCCGATTACCACCTCGAGCCCATACAGGCCATGCCAATCTGGATCTCCCGGCTCACCGCGAGCAAGGAAAATAAGACCAATCATCTGCAATGCCTCGCCCGCTATGGCCACAAAGATGGGGGGCACTCGCTTATTCTTCGACAGCGCCGCGCAGACGACGGTGCCCAGGGGCCCGCACACAGAAAAGGGAATCAGCCGGACTCCCGCCTGTAAGGGACTCAGGCCGGCCGAAGTCTGGTATCGGAGTGGAAGTTGAAAGATGCAGGTGATGCTAACAGCACCAGTCATGAAAGACGTGCTGATCTTGCGTCAGCACACTTCGAGAGCAAAAAACGTCAGACATGGATGGAGACAAAGAAACAATCCAAAAAAAAAAGGAATCCAAAAAGACTCACAGCAGCAAACCCACCACAGTCCTCGACGTACAAAACCGCCACGGAAACACTGGCTCGACCGTGCTCTTATCTCTGTCCTGTCTCTCGCTCGCCCGCCACGAGTTTGCGAAGAAGGCAATCCAGAGCACCGCGGAGGCAACCAGCGGGCCCAGAACGGTGGCGCCGCTCCAGTCGAGGCGCGAAGCGGCCTCTTCCAGGCCAACGACGAGCAGCGCCATGGCAGCTAGCATCAGGAAGCCACCAGAAAAATCTATGGCCCGTAACTTGAGGTAAAAGCTGCGGCTTTGTTTCAAGGGCGGTACGACTTGGCCTTGGTAGGGAAAATCAGGAGGGGTGGCGAGGAGGAGGAGTGCTGCTGCGACGAGTGCCAACGGGACGCTTTAGATTGGTCATCAGCAGCTGCTCTCTTAGAAAGATAGTAGGCGTAGGGTGTGTCTTTACTTGAGCAGAAAAACCCATCTCCACGACGCACCGTTTGTAATAACGCCGCCCAGCACAGGACCCAAAGCAAAGGCGAGCGCGACTACCGCCGTCACGATGATCGTATACAAGGGGTACCGGTTTGGACGGACAAGCTCGTAGAGCATAACCATTGCCACGGCGTAGATACCTGAGCCGCCGATGCCCTGGAAGGCTCGACAGATGGCACTGTTGGCTGTCAAAAGAGTCCACAGATAAAAAACGAGCTCTGGGCAAAAGAAAAAAGAAAAAGGAAGAAAAGAGGGTCGAGTTGGGATACGCACAGTTGGACAACACTCTGCGCAGCACCACATCCGCCTGAAAATGCTGCAAATATCAACAGTGCGGCGATACAGGTCGATTTGCGCCCAAACAAGTCGCTAAGCTTAGCCCAAATAACGACACCCGCTGGGAGTGATCAAGTCAGAGTACAATCAAACACATATCGGGATGGAATCAGCCTCTTACCAACGTATGTAATGAGATACGCAGTGACGACCCAGCTGCTGCGCTTGAATTCCTGTAGCTCGTTGGTAATCGAGACCAGTGCGGTGCTGACAATGGTGATTTCAAAGTTGACGAGGAACAAGCCGAGATTGAGGCTGCCTAGGTGTTAAACAAGCTTCTTTTCTTTCCAAAAGGCCCAATGCCTGAGCGTACGTACCCCAGCGTGATGGCGTGCAGTCGCCATCCGGCCAGGTAGTTGAAGCTACAGGTGCTTTCACTCTCGCTTTCAACGATTCCAACTTCAACTTCTTTCTCAACAGCCCGCTCCGCCTTCGAATCCCGTCCACTGGTGTCTATCGCCATAGTCAACCGCTTGAGTGCAAGTTGTCCATGCGCGTCCAAGTCAATGAGCCTCGGCGCCAGGTAGCCGTAGGGGGGGGCGTAGGGATGCGTCGCGGGTTAGACGAAGACGGGGTCTCTGTTGATGGCAGTCCCGCTCAAGCTCATGGGCCTTGGCTAATGCTGCAAAACGCGCGACTGGACCGTCGGGACCTTCTATGGGAGTTGCCTACTGCAACCCCAGAATGTTCCGAGCGTTGGGAGCCTGCAATCATGCGACGGTAGCCTCGGTAGGTGGCACCATGCTCTGCATACTGTGCGCGATACTGCCGAATTTATAACTGTACGAACTGCAGTGCAACCCAACAGGGTACCATTGAGGTACAGATCCGTACATACACAGTGCTGTATGTATGTAGGGGCCTGGGCCCCCCCTGGCCGCTCCGGAATAGTGGGATCGAGACACAGGCATGCGGTTAATAAAGCTGCGCCGCAACGCGCCCTCTGAACTGGAATGTTCGGGTAAGTCGGGGCGCGAGCGGGTTGTCGGGCAATTCTAACACGCAAGGCGTAACTACGCCGGCCCGATCGGCCGATCACGTTAGGATAGCAAATCGGCCCATGGTGTAAAGGTGCCTCGCGGTGTCTAGGCCACATCCATCTCGGTCGAAATTGGGTGCAACAGGCCAGCAATCAGTCGGAAGGCACAGAGGCCTTCGTTGCACAGAATTGCTCACTCTGGACCATGGATCAACAAAACTTACTGTGGCCTAATAAATGATAATTCGGAGGGTTAAAACATAATTGTATCGTACAGCGCTGTACCGGCAGCATACAAAGGTACGGACTAATGTACAACTAAGCCATCTCCCAAGGAGGAGATACTGTACTAAATCTAAACAACGTCTACCCTGGTGGTCCGCGCGATAGCTCCAGGAGGAACCATAACAGGTTGGTCATCGCTCGAAGTAGCCTCATACCACCCTGCCCCGTACTGGTGCCCCCATTGCGCTGGCGGGGTCAAAACAAGCTCCCTCGTGGAAGAGGTGTCCTTTGTCGGGTAGTGGTACCCCATGTGCCCTGGGTGATACAACTTGGGCTCCAAATCGCCCAAATCATGCCTGCTATGCTCACTAGCATCCGTCCAGCCCTTGGAGCTTCCAAGTCTGGCGCGTCCAGAACCACTCCGGAGAAAGCGCACCGACGATCCGTATCTCTCGCGAATCGTGAAGACAAACTTTCCCAAGACATCTCTGACAGGCTTGTACGTGGGCAGGCAAGCACACAGGATCGCGATGGCCGCGTGGATATTGGACCAGATCTCGGCCTTGCCAAAGTTCACTGTAGGAAGCGGTTACGTTAATCACTGGCCGATAACCCAAGATCCGGTCGCAAAACCATAAAACCTTACCGTAATATCCATTTGGCTGGTATTGATATGCAACCCGGAGAATGTTTGTAATGATGGCACTGTACAGCAGTCAGTCTCCAATTCCGGGTTCCGCACACATACACCCAGACGCTATTACTTACAAACCACCCAGCAGGAAAATGCCTGACACTATCACCTTGGTTCTCGTCGGCATTTGCAGGGACAAAACAGCGCGGACCGGTAGAACCAGAATAGCGGCGTCGATGAGTATGTCGAAGATGCCGATAATCAAGGAGAAGAGGTTGAAGTTGAGACACTTGCCAGGCTTCATGCGATGCCAGAAAGAGTCGATCGGGATGCAAGTGCAAAGGTTGGTAACTTGGGCTGCGGTGAACCATAGGGCGGAGACGACCATGAGGATCAAGCACAACTTCCGAAACGGCTGCGTGGAGAATATGCGGCGGTATAGTAGGCAAATGGAGACCTTGGCCAAGAAGAGGGTCAAGTAAAGAATTGTGTTCCCGATGAAGAGAGACTGCAATGAAATGCGTCAGATATGATGGCGACTGACTGTGGCAGACATGTGCAGGCCTCACCTCAAGATAATTCTCCATTCTCCGAAGCTTTTCAGGGGATGGAGCGGCCATCAGGTCCGCTGTCATCTCGGCGATCTCCACGCCACGGTTCCCGTCAAACAAACCTAGATCAGAAGTGTGTTAACTAAATAAGGCGTCTTCTATTTTCAAAAGAAGAGGATAACCTGCCCCAGTAGATTGCCGATTCGGCAGCTATGTAGGTTATCGTAGTCGCCAAAATTCCCCAGTCGTCGACGTGGAAAGACTTGACACCGCTCTTCATGGTAATCACCTTGCACCACATGCGGAGGGCGACGGAAATGATGGCGATGGCCGGACAGACGATGATGACGGCCAAGAAGCGGTCGCCATCCGCATTCAAACCCGCGACCATGGTAGCTGGTGTGGTTCTGCTGGTGATGTGAAGGCAAAGGACCGAGAGCAGCGCTCAGGAGCTTGGCAATGTATGGGAACAAAATGCAGTTACTACGAGTAGCACCTGTAGTCAGCCCAGCTGCAAATTCGAGCTACCCATCCCACATAAATGCTGAGTCTGATTGTTCTTGAATGTGCCGTCGCAATGAGTGGCTGTCAGAAGTAGTGTTGCGTCTTCGGGCCCCCCTCCTCCACACCACCTCTCTGTGGTGCGCCGAGCCACCATCGCCTCAAACATACGTCCGAACACCACTGTAACACGCCCTGATAGTATGTAGGCAGAGCTACTAGAATTGGGACGGCTCGGGACCGTGACTGGAACACTCCGCGCCACAAGGGATCACTGCGCCGGTGCTCCCAAGGGAACCCCCGGGCAGGCAAATGGGACATACTGTACACATTCTGAGCTACTAAACCTCGGGCTTACGGGGCGAGAGGTCCTGCTGTTCGAAACTGCGCCGTTCGGACAGCTGATTTAATGTCGCAATAAATTGATACACTGTGGCGCAGTGAAACATTTACTGTTCCCACGCCGCGCGAATCGACGCCGCACAGCTGCATGAATTTGGCCAGAGCTTCGGCGGGTAAAGCGTCACATCATAGGGCTCGTTTAAATGCGAGAATGGCGAGGCATGGCTGCATGATATGGGCGCGCGCGATGCCTTGCACCATGGATGAGACGTACCCATTTCGGAGATCGTCTGATCGGGTAGCGAAACCGGGCAGCTCGCGGATTTGTTCCGCACACGGTTGTTGCTGCGTCCTAACTGGCATGTTGCTTGAGGCACAGTAATCTATACGTGGGCTTAGCCGTTGGTCGGGCCCGGGAGCCCGGTCCAATTACAATAGGCACCGCAAACACACATTCAACAGCAGTCGCTCCGCTTCTGCGCTTCCGCCTCCACGCTTGTCGCCTAACGGGCGTTAATCCACTCTCAGAGTCTCATTCGGCGCCAGTGTCATTTTCCCATCGCCAAGCGTCGCCGTGGAGCTTTGCGTTCGCAATGACATTCCCCAAGACCACCGTCATTGTACGTAGCAACAAGCAAAAAGCAACAATCCAGAGATTCCCAGATATTGACTCGAGTCTAGGTTGGAGGCTCCCTCGCCGGCCTGCTACACGGTCTCTACCTCAAGCGGCACGGCAGTCATGTTGTTATCCTTGAACAGGATCCCGGCTCAGTGCGCAGCAGCCACCAGGCCGGCATCGCATTTGGCCCGGCCGTCGAAGAGATTCTGCGCAAGTGCGACGCGACGGGCGTGCAGAGCTGCACGCCCTCGGTAGCAACCCGCATCGCCTACCGCAAGCGCCAAGACTTCAAGGAACTCAAACTCACCCGCCATCTCACCAGCTGGGGTCTACTATACCACATTCTACGGGCCAACTTTGACGGCCTAGCCTCCGAGGCGGTACCAGATCCGCCCCCGCCAAAGGAGGGCGACGGGAGAGCCGAGTATCGTGCCGGCAAGCGCGTCACAAGCCTCCAGTATGACAACGGCGCCGTCACGGTAGGATTTGTCGGCGAGGATGGGGTCGACGGCTCTCTCGAGGCCGACCTCGTCATTGGCGCCGACGGGATACACTCGACGGTTCGAAGCTTGCTAGGGGCGCCTACAACCAAGGGATACGCGGGCTACGTCGCCTGGCGGGGGACCGTCTGTGAAAGCGATCTGCAGCCCGAGATAGCGGCGTACTTTGCAAGCCGTACCTCTGTCAACCTACTCCAAAACACCTACATCGTCTGGTAATGCAAACCTTTCTTCATTCTCCTCCCCCCTCCGGCCGCCTATCCCAGCTACCCCCTACCGCTACTAACCGCGCACCCACAAAAGCTACGCCGTCCCCCCCGATTCGGGTTCCTTTGCACCGGGCACGCGCCTGATCAACTGGGTCTGGTACTACAACCTGCCGGACCCGTCGGCCGCGCTCGACGAGGTGCTGACCGACACGGCGGGCCGCGCGCACGGCAACACGGTCCCGTCGGGCCTCGTGCGTCCCGGGGTGTGGCAGAAGCACCTCGCGGCCGCGCTGCCGGCTATGGCGGCGCCGTTCGCTGCGCTGCTCTCGGCTACGCAGCAGCCCTTCGTGACCAAGGTCAACGACGCGCTGTGCGAGACGGCCGCCTTCTACGACGGCAAGGTCGTGCTCGTCGGCGATGCCCTGGCCGCGTTCCGGCCCCACCTGGCCGTCGCGACCGAGCAGGCGGCTCGGCATTGCCTGGGCCTGGCCAAGGTGTGGGAGGGTGAGATGACGGTGCAGCAGTGGGCGAGGGAGGTGACGGGCCACGGGAAGAGGACGTGGTTGGTGAGTCGGGTGCTGGGGGTGTTTGGGATGGGAGGCTGGGGAGCGTTTTTGAAGGTGTTGTGTGTGTATGTGGCGTTCTTGGTGAAGCTGAAGTTGGGTAAGGGTCCTAGGGGTTACTGATGGGGTTGGATTCGGTTTCAAGTTAGGACCTGCTCGGTTGCTGGCGCGTAAAGGAAGGATGAGACAATGCCTCTTCACGGAGGAGTGTAGTCGGTAATTTGAACATTAATATGTCAATAAGCGTAAGATTTGACGTATTTGAAGTAGAATAGCTACAGCTCAATGCAGGAAAGGAGATAACCTGTAAGCTTGCTTGAACTACGTGTTCCAGGAATAGGCTCGTCGTGGCCAAACCTCCTCGGGATTGCGGGCGTTAGCAGTTGCTAGAGGACATGGATGGTTGTATCTGACACCAGCCCATGGTACATACAGTACCACCTCAATTGGAGCGGAGGAGCAGTCGGCGCTAACGTCAACCACCTACGAGCACGAGATGAATACCATCCGCGATTTAAAGGAAAAAGAGCCAAGTGCGTACGCATGATGCCAGCAATCGGTTGAGGCACCATCAGCGCACACTCAATCCAGTCCATGATGCATGTGCAGGAAATTAGAAATTAGAGCACAATGACGCCATGGCTGGTCACGAGGCCAAGCAGCGGTCAACCACCCCAGGCTGATTGTCGGATATTTAGTTACTCCGTAGCGGGCCGGGCCGCCCCAGCCACCGACGCCTATCACGCCAACGCCTGCCTTGGAGCTGGAGCGCGGCTTCAACCAGGCATCACCTGCCAACCTTGAAGTTCATCCCAATTCATCACCAAAAAGCTGTCGGCGGCAGACTCGCTGGGCATTCTCCAGCGTACTTGGTTCTTGCACCTTTGAGCTTCGCTCCCAACGCCAGCTGCTGGCACTTGGCGTCATCCCGTCGCTTTCCGCGAGAGTCATGGCATCGGAGAAGGGGGACATTGCTTCGTGTGACTACGCTCCACATCCCAGCCATACTACAGGCCGTCAAAAGATCCAGCAGGAGCAACAATCCCGCCGTCGGCGCTGTTTCCTGCGCGGTGCTGCCCTTGTGCTGGGCGGCTTGGCAATCTTCCATACTTGCTTCCGCTCCGTCCCGGTCACCATCACCAGCAGGGCTTCGACACCGACTGAGCTGGAGTCCGACAAGGAAAATGTCTGCTTGACACCGGCTTGCATTCACGCCTCGTCGGAAATTTTGTACAATCTGTCCCCCAACTTCAAGGACCTCGATCCCTGCACCGACTTTGAGGAATTGGTCTGCGGAGGTTGGAGAGAGCGCCATGATCTGCGCCCCGATCAGGGAGATGCCTTCACCGGCACCATCATGTCGGAGAATTCGCAGCTTCTGCTCCGCCATATCCTCGAGGCCCCCTATCCCAAGTCCTCCAAGGTATGTCATCACGTGCTTGGTCCAAACATGGATGCAACTGACAATCAACAAGCGCTCTTCCTACTCACCGATGCAGCTTAGCACCTCGAGTCGCTCGACTGACGAGGAGAACTTTGAAAAGCTGACTTCGGCTTACAAAGCCTGCTTGGACGAGCCAACTATCAAAGACATTGGCGTCGCGCCCTTGACCAAGATTGTGGAACAAGTCAAGCGTTCCTTTCCTCTCTCCGCTGGCGACTCCACTGCCTCTGGCAACGCCCTTAGCGACACCATCTTGCTTCTCGCAAAGTATGGCATTTCCGGGCTTGTTGCGTCCGGCACGGGCGCCGATGATGCCGACCCAGATGTGGTGGTGATTTCGGTGTCTGCCCCATGGAAAATCGGCTTGCCCTCTAAGGAGCGCTACCTTGACGACGCCCTGGTGGACAAGTACCGGCGTGTTGTGGTCGAAGTCCTTTCCCAACTGAGCCCTGATGAGAGCAAGGATGTTCTGGCAGCGGTTGTCGACTTCGAGAAGAAACTCGCTGCCGCATCGCCGAGCACACAAGAGCGGGAAGACGTTACGGTAAGCCTTCCGTTCTCAGTTGACCCAGGTATCCCGGCTAAGCTAACCCCACTACAGAAATACTACAATCCCATGTCTTTGCAGGAAGCCTCCTTGCTGGCGCCCAAGATTGACCTTGCCCACATCATCTCCAGCCTCGCCTCGGACCACAAGGTAGACCGCCTGATCGTCAACGCGCCCAAATACCTCAAGGAGCTGCAAACTATCCTGGAAGAAACCGATGCTGCCACCGTACGGAGCTACTTTGTCTGGAAGGCGGTCCAGGCTTTTTACCCCTACGTTGACTCGCCGGTCGTCAAGCCGTACAAGGGCTTCGTGAACGAGCTCGCTGGCAAGGTACACTGCGTCATAAACCTTTGTCTTCCGTACTATACAGCTAGCTAACATCAATCAGGACCCCAATTCGGAGCCTGAGCGCTGGCGGACCTGCGTGAGCCACGTTGACGAAGGACTTGGTTGGATTCTCTCCCGTTTCTTTGTCGAGAAGGCGTTTTCGGCTGATGCCAAAGATTTTGGTGATTTGATTGTCTCGGATATCAAGGATGAGTTCGTCAAGAAGCTCAAAGCGACTGAGTGGATGGATGATGAGACAACCAAGAAGGCCATCGAGAAAGTGCACAACATTGTCCAAAAGATCGGGTATCCCACCAAGTCTCCCGATATTATGGACCCGGACAATCTCGCCTCTTACTACAAAACTGTCAACATCAGCTCCGAGACGTTTTTCGAGAACGCCCTTTCGGCCATTGCCTTTGCGGTCGCCGACGAGTGGTCAACTTTGGGCAAGCCCGTCGATCGTGACCAGTGGGGCATGACGGTGCCTACCGTCAACGCGTACTACAACCCGCCCGGCAATGAGATCGTCTTTCCCGCTGGTATCATGCAATTCCCCGTCTTTGACGTAGACGTTCCGGCCTACGTCTCGTACGGCGCCTTCGGATCCGTGGCGGGCCACGAGCTCTCGCACGCCTTCGATTCGACCGGCCGACACTACGACCAGAATGGCAACTACACCGACTGGTGGACCGAGGAAACCGTCAAGGCGTTCGAGAAGCGTGCGCAGTGCTTCATCGACCAGTACGCCAACTTTACTGTCCCCGGACCCGACGACAAACCCCTTCATGTCAACGGCCGTCTTACCCTGGGTGAGAACATTGCCGATGCGGGCGGTCTCTCGGCGTCCTTCCAGGCATGGAAGCGTCGCTCGGCGCAGAAGCCCAACGCCCACTTGCCGGGCCTTGAGGACTTCACGCAGAGCCAGCTCTTCTTTGTGAGCTATTCGAACTGGTGGTGCGGCAAATCGCGAAAAGACACGGCCATTAACCGAATTTACACCGATCCGCATGCGCCGAAATGGGCGAGGATTCTCGGCACGATGGCGAACAGTCGGGAGTTTAGGGAGAGTTTCCAGTGTGAGAGCAAGAAGCCTACTTGTGAGCTCTGGTAATGTATTAACAATGCCCCCTGTATTACTGAGTTTTATATGTTTGTATCTACTCAATAGTGTGCGATCCGGCCGGAGGGTCCTCGTTCATTGAAATAGGAGATGAAAGTTTCTTGGGATGATCTCAGGGGACTATGTCTCCTTTGCATGTGAAACAAATATATATGGTTTTAGTCGTCTTCCGCGCGCATTTTAACTAGGATCGTTCTTCTGATCTGTCAGCGCAAATTGCCGCGACTCATCGCATGGCGAAACCGGCAAACTCATTGAGAAGCGGTTGGCACACAATGAAAGCAGAGAAACGCCAGACTTGATAGCTTGGGAAAAAAGTGGGGCGTGGGTTCACGATGCCACAGGCGTGTGCAAGGGGGGGCAGCGATAAGGCGCTGAACCCGAGCAAAGAATTTGTTGTTGCTCTCGAGCGTGTTGCGTGCGAAGGTATATACCCACCTTTTCTGCGTGTATCCTCCACGGAGATCGATGTCCGTTTTGGATTCTCGCAACAATACCAAATTGACGGATTATTAGCTCCAAGATGGCGGTGTTGAAACCTCTACAAAAAGACACGAAAGGTGATACCGTCACATAAGCTCGACACGGACTGGATGATTCGAGTTTTTTTTTCCTCCGTGTCTTTAGTCCTTAATTTACTCACCAGACCGTGACACAGCTCCAGGGGAAAAAAGCCAGGCAGAAGGCCTGATTCATATCGGCATGTTTGTCCACGAACAGACACTTACAGAACAAGCGACCTTCATGAGACACATGGTAGTGTTCAGTGTGACTGTCCAGAACAAGTAGAGGACATCGATATTCTATTACGATCAGTTGGCCACCAAAGCTAACCTTCATCATCACGGTTATGTAGGAAACAGGAAGTCGGTTGGTTTGGATCACGCAGCCTGTTGTACTAAGCTTGAGAGTACCACTAGGCCTTCATGATGGTCTACACCAGGTACGTAATTATTTACCTAGTACTGTATCCCCCAATGCCTTTTCTCTGGCGCATAGAACTTGGTGAGACCGTCCTCACCCCCAAGACAAGCCAACAATTTCAGGGTACGGTCGTATCCGGCAAGTACTTTAGCCCCCTGCGCTCGAGAGAGTTCGTTCAGATGTGGCTGAAAGTGGTTCTATCTCGAACCCTTGACGGAATTAGTGACCATTGATGATACTCTCCATCTAGTCATTAAAGAGGAGCACGGGGACGGTCAGTCAGCACTGGCCCCTTGAAAAGTAGGAATGAAGAATGCTTGCGTGTCTTAAGGGGGGCTTTGGCCGTTGTCTTAAATATATGATCAGGCGCGTACGCTGTATTAGAAACGAAAAAGTCTGGCTCTGCCACCCTAGGCCCTGGCCGGTTGGACGGCTATGCTTCCTACCCCAAGTCAATATAGGGCGAACGGCAAGATCCTCCAATTTAGAGATCCGAGCGCTACCTCTTTTGTCAGGTCCAAAATAGCGGTAGCGATCTTGAGTATTCTGAGAACGGCCCATCTACAATTATTGGAATTATAGTTACGGTATCGAACCCAAGTATACTAAGGCTTCGCCTATACCAAGCATAGATGGTTATTTGGCATAGTTAGAACTATTATCCCGTCTAGAGTTATGTATCTGGTGGGAATAGTTACTTCTATTGTTGGCATCAGCCGTAACCCATTTCGCTAGGTCTTGGTTAAACTATCCAAGACCTAACGCGAAAATGGTGCTCTTCAGATAGTTAGCAGTGTCGGTGTAGCTCATAGGAGCGGCTACTGGGGCCGGCTGAACCAGCGCGGGCAAGCCCACTCTGGGATACTACGTACGTAATGTCTCGATCCTTCGCCGCGCAACCTCGGCACTGGGTAAAACATCGTGGACATTCAGTTGCTTTAGGATTCACAGGCTACGACCTCCATTTAGAGATCCCACCACCACGGACCAACTCTCGGTCGAGTCATGCGTCTCTAATTGGCTGTATCGGATTAGTGACTCGGCTCTCCGGGAGGAGGCCCCGAAGTGTGGATATCAAACTCTCAGTTCTTGCTTGGCTTATATGCAGCGCATGTCCCTCGTGTTGCGGCATATTGAAGAGATTCAAGGGTGTCTTGGCCTCACTCGATACCTGGGCTCGTGATGTTAGTCATGCAATTGTGGTAGAGAGAGGTGGACAAGCGTTGTGGACTGGAGGACAGCACATATGCAGAATCGACCTCTATTGTGCGCATGAACACAATACTGATTAATCTAGTCTCTGTCTGATATTCTCATTTAACCTTCGGTGAGAATTACTATGCCGCAGCCTGATGTCCTCGGTAAGTGTCCTGCGCTGCTGATCGTCTCTACTCTTCACTCTAGTTTTTGGGAGTACGAATCCTTCAATCCATTTATCCGGATGTGACCCCGAGAGACGAACCAATCGTAAATCTGCTCCGTTGCATTCGAGGGAAGATCAACAGATTCAAGGAATATTACATTGCTCGCTGTTGACTTGGGCAAGGCGGCAGCTTGGCTTCCGGCCGTGTCACGCAGTGACTGACGATACCCAGTGGTTGAGGCTTCCACTCTCAGCACCTGTGATTCCCACTCTCTTGCGAGAGAAGTGGAGTGCTGGAAAATGCAACCAGCCTAACCGCCGGGTAGGGCGGGGTCGGTGCCTTCATCTGGAGGAATGGACCCCCGGTGAATGATTATATAAAGCACCAGTCTACTAACTCAGCAGTTGAGCCTTTTCTCCTTCTTCTTTCATCACACCATCCACATCAACGCACCAATACACACCGCCCTAGACAGATTGCCGCAGTGAAGGACAACTCCAACACACTTACCTACCTCCCTTGTGAGTTCGCCGGCATAGCAGGATCAGTTTACATTACCGATGTTAGCTAACAGCAGCTCCTAGATCAAAATGAAGTGCGCTGCGCTTCTTACGGCTGTCGCTTTGTTGCTTACCAGCGCCGCTGCTTTGCCGAACCCCATGCCCAATCCTGAGGCTGAGGCTGAGGCCAAACCGCAGATCTGCTATTGCAACTTGGGCTGCTACGACACTTGTGGACAAAAGTTCTGCTGCTAAGCTACACAGCTTTGAGGGCGGCTACCGCGGGTGGAATGCAGGGATTCATGTCACAAACCATTCTCTTCAGTTACATGCTTTGATAAAGTATTTACGGCTGCTTGTACTTGGTTTATCGACGGACGCTGCATGCAACATCTCTAGCTAGCAATCAACCCCCAATACTTTTGGTCAGTCTTGGCCGTCGAAATATGAGTGTGATAGTCTGGCGCCGCCAGACCCCCCATAAAACGTGGAATGCAGAGAGGTACAGCAAATCACAAAGGACACGCCGGGGCGAGGTTTGACCCATTTGAGACGAATCCATTTATATCGACTGTCCTCAGTTCGCTGAATGTAATCCCACATAACCACGCTACAAGGACCTTGTACTGTACATACCACCTCCATGGTGCCCTCCGCGCCACATGTAGACCATCCACGATTGCCGGCGAGTCATGCATGACGTGCCTGATTTAGCTCGTTGGCGTGTCTCTATATCGTCCTCTTCATTCACCTAAACGCCTTGATGTGGCTGCAATGAAGTCTGTATTGGAGGCCTGTTGGATCGGAGGGTTTGAGAAAGCTCGGAAGCGGGTAACTACAAGTGCGGTTCAGATCTGTCGTACTACAGAGAGCTGCAAAAGAGAGGTTACTGGGCATAAAAAGAAAGTTCAAGTGCGATATTCCATTAAGAAGAAAGCGAAGGAATTGGAGAGAGGCCCACAGCTCCCGTTAGCTGCGTGCCGAGCTCGGAGTGCGCCAAGCTCAGCTTAAATCACAACAAGATCTGTGACCAGTACACACCTGCCTGATAGTCGAGAACACGACATGGTGTCAAGGGATCAAAGAAAGCAGATTATCGCTATGACTGCGGAAGCCACCCTTTCTTCCTTTAAAACTTACAGCAATTACATGGCTTAGTTAGTCATGCTCTGCTGCTGGCCACGACCGGCGGTGCTGTCACTCGGCAACGTGTATATAAACGAGTTACGCTATTCCCTGCCGTACTTCCGGGCCATTTGTAGATCTGCTCTCTTTAGATAGTATTTCATAGCCTAATCCCAACCCCTCGACCTACTCAAGGAATAGGCTTTGACAACGCAGTCCAAACACAAAACACCTACCTAAATTAGCCCAACTCGGGTCAAAAAACGTTTCACATAGCCCTAACTGTAAAGGTAGGGCTACCCATCTTGGGCAGGACTCAAAAACCAATTTTCAGTAATCGATATGCTATTTGTGGTGGTATGGAGCTGGGTGAGGGGAGGAGGTACATACAGGGGAAGAGCGTGAGATGCAAGGGGCGGTCGAGAACTCGAAGGGATTTACGGCAGATAATTAGTATAGATATTACAACTAAAGCAAGCGCGCCATGGTTTTAATGTTATATGCGAAGTAGGTTGAATTGACGATATTGTTCGATGATAAGAAATGTCGCGTAGCTGCGCAGGGTTTCAAGCTGCGCTTCCAAGCTGAGAGATCATGACATCCACACCATCTTTCACTAACAACCACACGCTCATACTGCTACGGTAAATAATTTGTAACCGTCGGTTTAATTCCTCCCTGCCTATATTCTCTTCGGATTTTGCCTTCTGAAAGCAGGTATTGGGCCGGTTACCGCTGCGATGTGGTTTGGAGATATAGTTGAAAAAAGGGAAACTGTAAGGAGTCGGATGTAGAACAAGGTTCCAAATGCGCCACCATTGATATATTGTTAGACACCATATGACAACGCATAAAGAAAACGTTGGTGTCAGGTTGTGTGCTGTGCATAAGCGCTGTTGTGTTTCCATTGCTATATTGAATTAGTAGAAACTCTCACAACCCAACCAACCCACCCATCAACATAAGTGGTGGCTGCAAGTTATGCGAGTTTCTGGATGTGTGTATGTGTGTCTGTGAGGAGAGGAGACCCGTCTCAGCAGACAGGTGTGTGGCTCAAAGTGCTGTATCTCGAACCCTCAATGGAATTGATGACCACTGACAATACTCTCCGTCTATTCATACGGAGAGGAAGCACGGGGGACTATCAGTCAACACTGGTAACCCCTGCAAAATAGGAATGAAGAATGCTTGTTTTGCCTCAAAAGGAGGTCCTCCAGTCGAGTCTTAAATACATGAACGAATGCGCATACCGCAGAAATGAACAAAAATTCTAGCTCCACTACCTTAACCCCCGTATGACCAGACGGAGGCTCCCTGTCCCAATTCAATATCAGCTCTGGCCGTGGACGCGTTCTTAAGATAATGAAGAAATGAATGTTCATATGCTAATAATCGTGCTTTACTCGCGGTTGATATCCGAATATTCAAAACCATGATCAGGTAACTCCCGCTCAAGTAGCTTGTCGCGCTTGGAAAACTCCTTTGCATGGCGCTCCTTCAGCATGGCCTCCGAGCTTCATCCTCGGCGGCTCCCGTAGACTGATTGCCGCTCAGGGTTGGGCTCATGGGCCGGATCGGCGTGACGCAGCAGGGGATCCGTAGTGTGGATGTGGTTGGGATAAGCTTCCTTTTCAGTGGATAGGGGCCCCGGGTGGGATGGCGGCGGATAATAGTTCCGACATGACGTGCATGCGACCAACGCGCAGCCCCTGTTTAAGTGCCCTCCTCCTCCCACGCCGCCACTTACATGACTTGGCAAGCTTGCTGTTAACTGGATGATATGGATCAACCAAATGACGTCAAATTGGGGCATATAATGGTCGTATTATCGAAGGTTGGTGCTGGGATGTGATTCAGTGACGCAGAGGCCATGGCGGAGCAGGACGATGGAGACAAGACTCCACCTTGACAAACCCCCCCTGAACTGCCCCCCTCACCCCTGTACTGTACAGTGGGAACCTATGATGTTACCCCCCATTCATCCACGAGCAGTGCCAGCCCCTGCCAGCCTCCAGCCGCGGAACTCCTGCCCGAGCTTGCACCTCCAAGTCTCCCACCAGATCGAGTCTCCGTTGTTGCCACCCTTTTTGTATTCAAGAGGGTTTTTATCCTCTCCAGTAGCACTCTAATTAGCGGCAGCGACGCGGAATTCGCCGTTAGCAGCCGGAAACCGGGCTTCGAGGGGAGGAGAGGGCGAGGCTGTTTGGTAAACTTCCTAGTAGACGTTTGCCCGGTGTTCGGAAAAGAAAGGCCACCTCCCTTCAGTCGAGCCCCGGGCTGGGCCAGATTTCCAACCCTAATTCGAGCCTCCAACACATTTGGATTGCCAAATCTCTTTCAAAGACGGAGTTTGAACTTGGTAAATCATTGAATTCTCTCTATTCCAAAAAAAAAAAAAAAAAAAACCTGCCCACATTCCGCGATTTTGCTCGTGCTCATGACGACTGTTCTATTCAACGCCCTTCCTTCTCCCACGCATTAGCTAGAGGGTTTTGCGTGAGCCTCAACGCGCCCCAAAACAAATTTTGTTTGGCTCAACATTTCCTCCATTGAAGGGCTACATGTACAGTGAGTTTGCTGCTGATACGGTCGACCTGGTTTTCTGTTAGCTCTACTTTCTTTTTTTTTTGTCTGGGAACCCTGTCCACATACAGCAATAAACGCTTGTTTCTCTGTCGGGGAGATCCAGCATTGGGTGTTCATGTTCAGGATGGCTGTGGATCCGCCGCACGGCGACCACACAGCGATATCCGGATTGGCAGAAAGCGAAAAGGCCCCGTCGCGCCCCCCTCCTAGGGAGATGCCGTAGTTGACCTGGCTCGACTCGCCGGTAAAGCTGAATGTGTTCTGACACTGGGCCTGAACACCGGATGGAATGTATGCGAAGCCACTCAAGGCAGTATTTAGCGTGGAGAATCTAGATGGGAAGACGGTTAGCGTTGAACTTTTTGTCAATTATATGTTCTAATCAGTGCAACATACTGGAAGCCCGCGTCATATTCAAGGTTCAGCGTGAGTTTGCAATTCTTCCGCCAGTCTGACGCCATGGTGTTTGGGCCGGTTTTCACGACATAGTCCGAGAGCCTGATCTCGAGCACCGTGTTGCCCGCGTCGGTCCTGACATCTGCGGAACCGTAAGGGCACCCGGAACCAAGCACGGAGACGCCCTTAACTCGAAGATTTTCGGGGGCGGCTGCAGTAGCCAGCCCAGCGGAGACAACGGAAAAAAAAGTAGCGAAGCGCATTTTGATGATGTGACTAGGAACCTCTAGACAAAGACCAAAATATGAAGCGGTGATGTTCAGTGTGTTGGAGTGGGAAGAATGGGGCAGTTGGCTTGAATTTCTATATCTCTGGGAGAGATATAAATAACTAGAAACCAGGGTTTGGCCACCCGAAGGAGAGAAAAATTCCAGTTATTGCCGGGTAATGGTTTGGTAGTATTCGTCGGTAATTACTGCTAATCTTAGGAACCGGCCGGACCTTGAGCACCGAGAGTTCGTCTGGACCATATGACTTGCATCATAAGCGAGCATTTCAATAAAGCGCAACATATTTGACAGCGCGGTGGCAACTTTTATTGGTGGCAAAGGAGCCAAGCTTTTTTTGGTTTCCTGCACGAACCTTAGGCGTTAACATAGGAAGAAGGCGGTCCCCCTAGTTTGCGGAAGGACACAGCTTCTTTCCTGTCGACGAAATCGCGCCCACCCGCAAATCACTTGCTTGCCAAGCCATACTCCTGTCTCTGGTCTCTGATGAGAGATAAATGGATAATCTCTCGGGTTTATGATGACTATACCTTGTGTAACGGTGACGGATATTGCAGAGCGTAGAGTTCCGAAGGATAAGCTACTCCTGCAACCGGCCCTTCAAGTCGTATGTAAATAGCTCTCGCAATCTCTCCTGATCAAAAAGAGGTAGGACTAACATGGGACGAGGGCATATCGTGTGTTGATCGCGCTACTTCACAGCATAGAAACAATTTTGTTGCTATGACCATTCCATGTTTTAGCAAAGGGCAAGTTTAGCTGTGTTGGCTAAGGTAGACGTTCGTCTTGGGCTTGGGGGTTATGCAGCAAATAAGAAATGTACCTATGTGAGGCTCACTGCAACTGAGTTAAAAACAGCAGCAGCTCCACTATACGCGACAATGGAAATTCAGTACATCCTAGGCGTCACTGGGCGTATGGGGCTACTAAGCCCGCTGTTAATGACGTTCGCAAGCGTGGTGGACAAGGCTATATCTACTAGTATGTGCCTCCGCGTGGAAATGCCGCCGTTTTTGGCAGGCAGACGCCGCTCGATGCGGTGGCCAATCCACAGCCCCACCATGCACATCCTTAGGCACCAATTCTAGACCGCTTCCCTGAAATGGAACCCAAGGTTCACCGCCTGCCTATTTCGCTCGCGTAACTGTTAATCGCAGGATGTCATGATTTGACCACATGTTGTCGCAGCCACAGTAAGGTGGCTACTAAGCTCCTGATGGGGCTGGAAAGTTGGCAGAACTGGGGAGTCTCATTTCCGATGCTGCTTGACCGACTCGAGCGCAACGGCTTCACTGAACTGTTCGACAAGATGGATGCAAATGCTCTCAGAACACTGTGTGATCTCATGAAGGCCAGTTTCCATCCTTGGGAGGCTTGGCTGAAAAGGCAGATTTGTCTTGTCATGGCCGTGGCAGCTGTTGTGCGGTTACATTTTCAGAACAGTTTAATGCAGGGAGAGACCTGGAAACTGTGGCCTAGAAAAGAGGTCATTTTACAACCCTGTTCTTCAATCTCTCATTCTGATGCACGAGGGTTAAAAGACTACGGACTGACAGCGAGTAGAGCGAGGAGGTGGG